>JAWPHD010021962.1:0-26622 GCA_037043455.1 Cyrtodaria siliqua
ATTGTTCTCCGAGCAACGTTTCTCTAGAGCATGTATCGAGTTGAGGACTTTAATGTCGTAATCCTCGTACAATAAAGAAGCTACGACAGCAGGAATACCGTTACCATAAACTTAGAAAAACCTATAGCAACATTTTATTATTGTAACCCGAAATATTTTTAAAATATAAAAGTAATTTAAGAACCCCTTCTAAGACAACGACTATCACATCCTGACTTCTATGGTGATGTGATTTTCAAACTTCGTAAGATACTTGGTTCATTATCACCTTTTTATTCTTTAATAAACGTGTGCAAATGTTATTAAAAGAGGTTATGACCCTATCATGTTTGCAACTGACTGCATGTTTAAGTGGTTGACCTATTTACAGTTCGATTACCGGGCAGATTTGTGGAGCCCAAATATTATGATGACGTCTACCTAAATCCTCTGTAGAGTTTGATGTTTAGTTTAAATCCGGTCTTGTCGTACTGTTAATGGTTTGTTCTCGTGTTGCTCTGGCCTCTGCCAGGTCAATGAGTACTTCCATTATGGCTTTCTAGGATTTTTATTCATATATACATGATCATATATGTGCTACACTTATATCGTGTATTAAAGTGTATATAACCAAGCGGGGATACCTTTATTTGCACTGTCCCTTTTTCGTGGCATGACGAGGTTTGGTGCACTCTAGAACCTGGTTTAAAACCCCAGCGGTTTTTGCCACTGACCGGTTTCGTTCTTGTTATGCATTGTGTTTGTTGACTAACGCATTCAACTGTTTTATAGTTTGTTTCTTTTCGGATTGTATATATAGAAAATACAAACTATTAATGATACATTATAAGTTTGTGGTTCCTTTCATTTTAAAACAAGAATATCAGTGCTATTGAACATGCTAAATATAAAATATTTCAATGGGTTGTTGCACTTACACTATTCTTAAACAAGATTTCTTTAAAACTTATCAATTGCTGGAATTATTATCAGCATATCGTAACAAATAAAGGAGATAGATGATATGACCTATTAAAAGGTTGCAAAGACAAATAAATGGACACGGTCATCTCAGAATTGATGACGCCAACCAGTAATAAAGGTCACGTATAAGTACCCCAGTTACATTTTATTTCATATCTTTTTAATGGAATGTACAATTTAGAATAAAAAAAGAAAGATATAAAAACCGGACAGGGAAAGCGACAGTCAACCACAAAACACAAAAACAAACACGCAAAAAAAAAAATGCAAACGATATCACAAACACAAAAGGGTTGACAATAGGGTTTCCGTTTCGGAACGGTCAGTGACCAAAAAGGGCCACTGGTGGTTTAAACCAGGTTCTAGGGTGCACCAACCTCACACTTACCCTATTGTCATCCCAATTAATCGGCACAGTGTAAATAAAGAAAATCCCCGCCATGACTATTCTCTAACCAGCAAGGTAGCGTTAAAAGGCAATACAAGCAAAATACCTAGATGCTCGTGTATATATAAATAAAAATAAAAAAAAGCCTAGAAAGTCACAATAAAGGTACTCGATGACTTGCAGAAGCCAGAGCAACAAGAGAATAAACCATTGAGGGCACGACAAGACATGGAAACTCATCAATATATATTTTAAGATTCATGAAATAAAATTGAAAATAAGTAATCTGCTTGATAACAGATTACATTCAGTCATCATTTAAAAGAACGTGTTCAAAATTGGAGAAAGTTTTGACGAACATTATTAAACATTTTATTAGCGTATAAAATTGGGTTACTTGAAAGCGTCCTGTAATGTATATGGAATTTTGATAAATATCATATACTGCACATGAATGTAAACTCATAAAATGAGAATACACTGAATAATGTTTACACTGAGTATATATATGTTTAATACAATTGCTTATTGTGTTCCTTTTAAAACCATGTTTATACCATTTGTTTCAACCTTGTTGACCAATAAAACAAGAGAGGTCACAATTATGTAACCGCTAATTTTTTTTTGATTGATGACTAAATCAACATCCTTATTCATGATGATGAACTGGCGGCATGTGTCTTCTGAATTCCTTACTGTGCCAGTGATGAACTGGGGGCATGTGTCCTTCTGAATTCCTAACTGTGCTATTTTGAGGAGAACTGGGTCAATACGAGATCAACTGGGCCAGCACGGATATTGTTCGAAATGGAATTGTTTGGAATTCATATGACGCAGACAACATAATTGCCATGCATGTGTCTTCTGAATTCCTAGCTGTGCCAGTGATGAACTGGGGGCATGTGTCTTTTGAATTCCTAACTGTGCCAGTGATGAACTGGCGGCATGTGTCTTCTGAATTCCTTACTGTGCCAGTGATGAACTGGGGGCATGTGTCTTCTGAATTCCCTAACTGTGCTATTTTGAGGAGAACTGGGTCAATACGAGATCAACTGGGCCAGCACGGATATTGTTCGAAATGGAATTGTTTGGAATTCATATGACGCAGACAACATAATTGCCATGCATGTGTCTTCTGAATTCCTAGCTGTGCCAGTGATGAACTGGGGGCATGTGGTCTTTGAATCCTAACTGTGCCAGTGATGAACTGGCGGCATGTGTCTTCTGAATTCCTTACTGTGCAGTGATGAACTGGGGGCATGTGTCTTCTGAATTCCTAACTGTGCTATTTGAGGAGAACTGGGTCAATACGAGATCAACTGGGGCCAGCACGGATATTGTTCGAAATGGAATTGTTTGGAATTCATATGACGCAGACAACATAATTGCCATATTCAGTCAAGTAATAGGAACCCCTTGTTACTAAAAAAATACAATAAACTCACAGCAAATATAGTCATGGTACCAACTCGGAATCCGTTCAAGGTGACAGTGTACATTTTTTACATGTCAATACAGGTCACAGGATGTGTCGACCTGGGGTAATCGCATCACGGATAACAATAAATAATGCTTCATTTGTTTTTTGTCAAAAATGTATGCCATGTGTGGGCACTTATATGCCATACCAGCTAGTCCACATAGGAGATTTACGACATAAAAACCCATTGTTTCTAGCACTAACACAAACGAATGCTAATGTTCTACAAATACACTTAACCAAACTTCTAACGCTACCTTTAGTTATTGTTTATTTTCTCGAAATATTCTCAGTGGATATTCCTGAATTTTTCTACAGTAATGTGCAAATATGTCTAAAATATGTCATCAAAATTTGAGAGCAAATCATTAAAGTGTTTTTGAAATACAACCTATCAAGTGAGATAACCCCCCTATACCGAAAGTCGCAAATATCGGAAAATTTACCAATCGCACATTTGTATCGGCGCAATGCCGTTTTGAGTCATAATTAAATATTGAAATGTTTTACTTCACCTCTGTACTTTTACTTGGATTCAGAATTACAACAACATGTATAACAATATCATCAATCTAATAAGACAAAACAATACATTTAATATGTAAACTGTTCAAACTTAATTGCGACACCAATGACGTGTTTAGATCAACACTGGCTTATTGAAAACAAATAGCATAATAAAAATGGATAAAGTTTTTGATATTTCATTTCACTTAAAACAATAAAAACACAATTTGAAACACATTTTATGTTTTGTTAACTTAACAGTCTCCATCAGTCTAGCATCAGTCTGTTCTGTAGGCAAAGTCCTAATATAACAAAGTCCTAATACCTGGTGTGACTACCATTAGAAGCAATCACAGCTAAGCAATCACATAATCGCTACAGACGCGCTGTGGCACACGATTCCACTCTTCTAGTACAAACTGCCCTAGTTGTCTCAGATTGAGAGGCCTCCTGGCCGCACAGCCCTACCAATAACATCCCAAATGTGTTCAATCGGATTGAGGTCCGGGGAACAAGATGGCCAAGGCAGCACGTTAATTCTATGTGCACGAAGAGTTGCTTGCGTGGCTCGCGCTGTATGGCATGGCGCTCCATCCTGCATCAAACGCATTCGACGGTTACTCTGTAGATGTGGAATACACACAGGGATCAGGATTTCATTTTGATATCGTGCTGCGTTTAAGTTACCATTTAATCATTACACCCCGCGGTTTTGGTATTCATGGAAATGCCACCCCAAATCATTACTGAACCGCCACCAAATCTGTTCCTCTCAATGACACAGTTGTCCCTAAAACGTTCATTCCGTCTTCTGTACACACGATGACGGCCGTCTTTGTCGAATAAATTAAACCTTGATTCATCGTGAACAGGATTGATGCCCAGTCGGCTCTCGTAAACCGCACGTGCCGACGCGCCCATTGAAGTCTATTGCGTCTGTGACGAGCTGTGAGCACAATTCCGTAGAAGGGTCTTCGGCATCGTAGTCCATGTTGACGTAATATGTGGCGCAACAGTCGCAGCACTGATAGGTCGGCCGTGTGATCCTATGGTCGCCCTTGACGTATCCGTAGCTCGTCGATTCCTGTTACGTAGGTGCTGATTAACGATATTGTTATCTTGTTGTCTGGTTGTGACGCGACCACGTGGCTGCCTGAGTCGGTCTCGGACTGATCCTGTTTGACGATACTTGATCATCAAACGTATGACACTGATTCTGTGGACATTCATTATTGCGGGCAACCTGAAATCAAATGACCAGGGATAGAATTCACGAAACAAGTTTCGTCGTAAAATGGTTTGTGGACAAATAAATAAATATCTTATCAAGGAATAAAAGAGATGTTTTACTGACCTGCCTATAAGTCGCACCTCCCTCTATCAAACCAACAACGCGTGCCCTTTGCTCAATAGATAGTCTAACCATTTTTTCTTGTACGTATGATTCACTTGCTAATCTCCTACTATTAGGGAATTATAAAACAACCATTTCTTAAGCCGTTTTAAAACTCGAAAGCTCAAGTTCCACGTGCAGCATGCTTTGATTTTGAACCATCGCGCTGTTTTCACAAGCAAATAATCCGACGACCAATCCGTGATTCAAGATGCGTGATGACACTGTACATTGCACGCAAATCATTATTTTAAATAGTTTTCCATTCTTCTAATACAGGTGTAATACAGAGGTGAATTAAATTAAGGATAAACGCTACATACCATGTAGTAGCATCAACGCCATGAACATCACCATGATACAATTGCGCGATTGGCAAAATTTCCGCATTTTGCGACTTTTGAATTTGAGGTTATCTCACTTGATGGGCTGTATCTTAAAAACAGATCTTTTTTCCTTCTTCAAATTTTGCTGAAATATGTATCGTAAATAGGAGCGTTACCCTGCCAAATTTCAAGAAAATCAAAAAAGCAGACTTTAAGAAATCCTAAAATAACTAAAGGTAGCGTTAGAAGTTTCGTTAAGTGTATTCATTTTTCCCATTAGCAGTTGACCAGTTAATAAACTGTCAGCAAATATAATTAAGGTGACAATAGACGAACACTGTTAAACCTGCTTTTAACTACTTAAAAGTAGATATAGAAGTGGAACAGGAAATGTAGATATAGAAGTCGAACAGGAAATGTAGATATAGAAGTCGAACAGGAAATGTAGATATAGAAGTGGAACAGGAAATGTAGATATAGAAGTGGAACAGGAAATGTAGATAGAAGTGGAACAGGAAATGTAGATATAGAAGTGGAACAGGAAATGTAGATATAGAAGTCGAACAGGAAATGTAGTCTTCACAGCCAATCAAAAACACGCATTAAAACGAACAACAATTACAATTTAATAAAAAGCAAGGCATGTGACATCACAACACATACGGGTTGATAATAGGGCTACCGTCTTTGCACGGTCAGTTGCAAATAGATCGCTTTGGTGTTTAAACTAGGTCTAACCAACTCTTTCCAAATTATCATCCCAATAAAAAGGTATAAATAAAGAAATCACTGACGGACTATATTCTCTAACAAAAACAAGGCAGCATTGTATATTGTATAAAAGTGACCAAGGATCATACGAAGTTTGTACAAAACGTCACCAATAACTCTTATATTTTAAAGTAGATCAGGTTTACGATAATAAAGTTTTCTAAGTGGAACCCTGATGGAGTAGTTTTTCAGTTAGACATATATTACGAATATTAAAGTCCTCAAACCAACTACAAGCTCTAGAAAAACAAATGTTACGAAACATGGACCCCATACGAAGTTGCTCGGGGAACATCCCTATCTAAGTGGGGATGTTAACAATATCAAAGTTAAAGTAAGTCACCTCTCTTTTAATAAATGTTGCTAAGTATTTCTCCATTTTTCAAGAGAGAGAGACGAAAATCTACAAACTAAGCCGCAGTATCAGACAAATTAGTTTGCTGAGTTGAAATTCTTGCGGATAGATACGAGTAATGTAAACCATAGCCTAAAAGAAAGGATTATCAATGTTCAATATGCCATCCAGATACCGAGAGGTGTCATTAAAGGCTTCAATTACATCTGCCTGCGTATCTGGTGAAATAATCAACACGCAAACTCTTCATAGCAATATAAAAATACAACTGCGACAAGAGGTGCACAGTCAGTACCCATAGAAATACCATCAATTGGCTTATATTAATACTGTGCAAATTAACATTATCTGGTGATAATGTTAATTTGCACAGTATTAATATAAGCCAATTGATGGTATCTTTACCGAGCTTACTCTAAAACTGTCCCGTCACACTTTTACTTGTAAGTCTCATTAACTCGCACAGAGGGAAAATACTTGTACAGACGTACACCTTCACAGTATCCTCGAAATATAGTGTTAAAGTATAACAGAAATAAAGAAAGAAAAATGAAAAAAATGGTCCTATAAAAACCACAGCACCCAAACACAATACCACAAACAAAGAGCAAATAAACTATAACATGAAAAGGATAATACACAACACAACGAGTGGTGAAGACAGACTACCTACTTGGAACAGTCAGTAGGCAATATGGTCCACTGTACACAACACAACGAGTGGTGAAGACAGACTACCTACTTGGAACAGTCAGTAGGCAATATGGTCCACTGTACACAACACAACGAGTGATGAAGACAGACTACCTACTTGGAACAGTCAGTAGGCAATATGGTCCACTGTACACAACACAACGAGTGATGAAGACAGACTACCTACTTGGAACAGTCAGTAGGCAATATGGTCCACTGTACACAACACAACGAGTGGTGAAGACAGACTACCTACTTGGAACAGTCAGTAGGCAATATGGTCCACTGTACACAACACAACGAGTGATGAAGACAGACTACCTACTTGGAACAGTCAGTAGGCAATATGGTCCACTGTACACAACACAACGAGTGATGAAGACAGACTACCTACTTGGAACAGTCAGTAGGCAATATGGTCCACTGTACACAACACAACGAGTGATGAAGACAGACTACCTACTTGGAACAGTCAGTAGGCAATATGGTCCACTGTACACAACACAACGAGTGATGAAGACAGACTACCTACTTGGAACAGTCAGTAGGCAATATGGTCCACTGTACACAACACAACGAGTGATTAAGACAGACTACCTACTTGGAACAGTCAGTAGGCAATATGGTCCACTGTACACAACACAACGAGTGATGAAGACAGACTACCTACTTGGAACAGTCAGTAGGCAATATGGTCCACTGTACACAACACAACGAGTGGTGAAGACAGACTACCTACTTTGAACAGTCAGCAGGCAATATGGTCCACTGTACACAACACAACGAGTGATGAAGACAGACTACCTACTTGGAACAGTCAGCAGGCAATATGGTCCACTGTACACAACACAACGAGTGGACACAGACTACCTACTTGGAACAGTCAGCAGGCAATATGGTCCACTGTACACAACACAACGAGTGATGAAGACAGACTACCTACTTGGAACAGTCAGCAGGCAATATGGTCCACTGTACACAACACAACGAGTGATGAAGACAGACTACCTACTTGGAACAGTCAGTAGGCAATATGGGCCACTGTACACAACACAACGAGTGATGAAGACAGACTACCTACTTGGAACAGTCAGTAGGCAATATGGTCCACTGTACACAACACAACGAGTGATGAAGACAGACTACCTACTTGGAACAGTCAGTAGGCAATATGGTCCACTGTACACAACACAACGAGTGATGAAGACAGACTACCTACTTGGAACAGTCAGTAGGCAATATGGTCCACTGTACACAACACAACGAGTGATGAAGACAGACTACCTACTTGGAACAGTCAGTAGGCAATATGGTCCACTGTACACAACACAACGAGTGGTGAAGACAGACTACCTACTTTGAACAGTCAGCAGGCAATATGGTCCACTGTACACAACACAACGAGTGATGAAGACAGACTACCTACTTGGAACAGTCAGCAGGCAATATGGTCCACTGTACACAACACAACGAGTGATGAAGACAGACTACCTACTTGGAACAGTCAGCAGGCAATATGGTCCACTGTACACAACACAACGAGTGATGAAGACAGACTACCTACTTGGAACAGTCAGTAGGCAATATGGTCCACTGTACACAACACAACGAGTGATGAAGACAGACTACCTACTTGGAACAGTCAGCAGGCAATATGGTCCACTGTACACAACACAACGAGTGATGAAGACAGACTACCTACTTGGAACAGTCAGCAGGCAATATGGTCCACTGTACACAACACAACGAGTGGTGAAGACAGACTACCTACTTGGAACAGTCAGCAGGCAATATGGTCCACTGTACACAACACAACGAGTGATGAAGACAGACTACCTACTTGGAACAGTCAGTAGGCAATATGGTCCACTGGTTAGCTTAAAGAATCTAACCCCACAAATAACCGCAAAATTGCACTACACGACCGTTTATCAAAACTCTAGCCAGCTGTTCAGGTACAGGTTTATTCAAGGGTTTTTAAAATACCCGTGATTGAATATGCGTATAATGAATTATGAGTTGGTAACTCTTTATTCGACGCTCCACATTTTAGGTTTGGCCTGCCTGGTTAAAGCGGTTTATATTGTTTCAATATGGTCACATTAAACTACGGAAGACCTGGAGGGACATTTGGACTTCGCACTTAAAATAAGTATAAAAGTCAAACAGGAAATGCAGCTTTCACAGAACACAGTAAACCCTAAAACACGCAAAACGACAAACATGAACGGCAATGTAAAGGCATATGACGTCACAAACACAAAAAGGGTTGACAATATAAGAGCCCGGATTCTTCAGTATCCTTTCTCCCTCTCTCTCTCTCTCTCTCTCTCTCTCTTTCTCTCTTTCCTCCCTCTCTCTGGATGACAGCTCCATAGAGGCCCGAAAAACCCATTCAAGTTCAAAGTTTTGTGTAAAGACCTAGGCATTTAGTTGTTGGGAATAATTCTCATGCCACCGGTATAATTAAATTAGCAAGTTAACTACTGATGTAAAAGCAGGCCAAATTTTAAGATCAATCAATGACTTATAGAAAGTATATATTGTCATTCAATGCTGAAACATATAAACAAATGCTCAGTATTGCAAGAAAGCATTTCTTCACATCTCTCATTTCAATAATAATAATAATTCAGATGGGTTTAGCAGACAAATATTATGGTCAGCCGTTGCCTCAACCAATACATAGCAAGGCACTATATTGACACTTTGTACTGGATGCGCTGGACCACTACTACGTAGATGTGATTTACGTACGCAAATTCGACCCAGCTTCCTTCAACCATTTTTCAGATATAATGCAGTCGACACTTTAATTAGATTCAGCATATCACCTATTTTAATGACTCATACGATCTGTTAGAACGAGTGATATTACCTGGATAATATGTGATATCACGTATCAGAACGAGTGATATTACCTGGATAATATGTGATATCACGTATCAGAACGAGTGATATTACCTGGATAATATGTGATATCAAGTATCAGAATGAGTGATATCTTTAAATGACATCATCTATTAGAATTAGTTAAATTGCATACTTTTTAGTTTGTTTTTAGATTTTGGAAAAGAAAATAGGTATTGAAAATCTGTTATTGTTATTTATTGAGTTTATCAGCGAACGTAGGTAACGGAATTGCTAAATAAATCAAGACTGTTCTAACAGGTATAAAAAATATGTTCCGCTAATGATAGAATATATTAAAAAAATAAAGTTCACTGTTGTGATATCGTGTATATAAAGCAGTCAACAGACTAAAAATTCGTTGAATTAGTAATATCATCTATTATAATGAGTGTTATCACCTATTATAATGAGTCGTATCATATATTATAATGAGTCATATCACTTATTATAATGAGTGACATCGAATATTATAGGCAGTTTTATCTCCTATGAATGAAATCAACGATTTTAATGAGCGATATCTCTTTTATAATGATTGATAACTACCTATTATTATGAATGATATCAACTATTAGACTGGGTTTGATCTCATATTAGAATGAGTGATACCATATTTCAACGTGTGAAACCACCTATTATAACAAGTGATATATCTTACTAGTACAAGTAATAGATGATAATGAGTGATATCAGTGGTATCTCTGTTAGAAGAAGCAATATCACCGATTAGGCTGAGTGATAGTGATATTGAAAGAACCCTGCGATCCCTTACTTAAGACTTAACACTTATGACTTAACACTTACGACTCAGCACTTAACACTTGAGATGTACCACTTAAGACTTAAAACTTATGACTTAACACTTATGACTTATCACTTAACATTTAAGATTTAAGATTTAAAACTTATGTATTATAACTTAACACTTATGACTTAACACTTCAGGCGACAAGGTAATAGAAGATATAATGCAACATGTCTCTTTAATGTATCGTTATAAATGTGTCCAAGCACGGATTTCTAAGTGCGTAAAGCTCGTGCTTAGAAACGGGAGTTTATGATTACGATAAGGCACCACAAATATGTGCTTGCAAAGATAATAATGACAAATGTTAACGGTGCTTTATCATATCATCAGGAGATATGTTGATATGTATTATTTTGTTTATACATATGGAATTAAATGTATTGGAATATTAAATAATTGAACGTTATCATATTGGAATACTAAATAATTGAACGTTATCATAATGTGTTGATATGCACAGTGTGTAAATCAAACTAAACATGATCGGATATGGTTCGAATCAACCTCGCAGCACATTGCTTGTATGTGAGAGGGGAAAAGCACAAAACATTTATCCACAAAATATTTATTAATGTATGTTTGAAATAGATCACACATTTATCACTCATGCTTACATGTGTTTAAATGTGGTATTGAACAGAACATGCACCTACAAGTCATGTACATTCCCATATGAACACGGTGTAACACATATACGCACACACTCACACGTACAAACACGTTCTTTCTCTCTCTCTCTGTTTTGAGGAATTAGAAGATTAGGCTTAACAATATATGCACGTTCAGTTAATTATGGAGTGCAAATTGTCCGGTAAGAAGTACATGACATCGGGTTTCCCTTGTGCTATTCATTGTCTTTCTGAGACCGATTAGCTTGCAAATTCCAATGTTATGCGGTACTATAAAGTTCTGATTGAAGTTAGTGCATAAAACAAATGTTCAAGCATTCAACATGCAGTTTATCTGAATTGTTGTATACATTGGCGTCTCTCGTGTCTTTGAAGATATGTATCCACCAGCCTACACACTGACGCCTTAAGATACCCCAACAAGCATCGATGTGCTGCTTTCATGCAGTTTTTCCGTACATGAAGCTTGCTATTCAATACAATGAGTCGTCTGCATTATATCTGAAAAATGGTTGAGCAAGCTGAGTGTCGAATTTGTTGTACGTAAATCAAATCGAAGTAGTCGTGGTGCACACCCAGTACTGATCAAAGTGTCAAGATATTACCTTACTATTTATTGGTTAAAGAGAGATCGTTATTGGTTGAGGCGACTTCCAACCAAAATATTCTTTTGCTAACCCATCTGAAAGCAATAAGCTTGTCATACCCATCAACGTGCCATGTATAGTTTGGCCCATGGGTAAAGTAGAGTATTCTGCGTAGAGAATCGGCTTTGTGTAAATCACTTCCCTCTGTTTCTCATTATTCTTAATACGTTTGCTTGCTTAACTTCAATTGCATGATCCCTGACCAGCCTTCGTCCCATTGCTTTATATCCTAGACACCGGCCACTTTTGGAAAAGGACTAGGTATGATAAGGGCCCATTTTGGCCCCTATTTAAATTTTGGTTTATTTTACAGGTGACCTTTATAATGGCCGTTTTCCACGTTTTTTGCTCAAAACGACCTACCTGACTGCATTCAAGGCACAATATCGCCCCGTTAGATACGGTTTTGAATACTATTTTGCATTATTATAAACAGATGAAACATTTATCTGGAAATGTATTATATTTTTATCTTGAATTTCCACATTTGAAATTTTCACAAATCCTGGGGCCAAATACGGCTCTTATCGTACGTAGTCCTTTCCCCAAAACATTTTTGAGAAATCTTTCCCATTTTGTATTGGGTGGGGTGGGGGTGGGTTGGGGTCGGTCGAGGTTGGAAACTTTTTTGTTTTCATTATTACGTAAAATACTGATTGTATTGTCAAATATACAAACAAACTAGTTTCCAGTGGCATTAATGTCCTTTCAGCTATACAATGAAAATCTGACTTTCCCATAGGAATATTTCCCAAAAATCAAACTGTTCGATTCGCTGTAGTATTTTGCCAAAAGCCTTAAATACCAAAGCTACCATATATTATGATGAAATTCCGATTACTGTTTGTTTAAAACTTTTCCCCATGGGGAAAAAATCAAAATAACTTTCCCATGGGAAAATGTTCTTCCATCGGAGAGGAATTCGGGTCTCCCATGGGATTTCCCATAGGAAAGGTCATCTTAGCGTCACATTTCTCGGAAGACTGTTAATGTTAGTGATTGAATTGAATATAAAATAACATACATTTGATATGTACTTTTGTATAATATAGACGATAGTGCCCTAGCTTACGCGGAATTACTTGCTGTTTTTACCAAAAACCGGCGCGGCAAAAAAAGAAAACAAAAACAAACGGCGATTTTTTTATGCAACATTTTGTACATATTAATACACCCACTGCAGCACGGGAAGTGATCGCCTAGTGTAGTTACACACTAATGGTGCCGTGTGTGGTTTACATCACATACACCCACTGCAGCACGGGAAGTGATCGCCTAGTGTAGTTACACACTAATGGTGCCGTGTGTGGTTTACATCACATACACCCACTGCAGCACGGGAAGTGATCGCCTGGTGTAGTAACACACTAATGGTGCCGTGTGTGGTTTACATCACATATACCCACTGCAGCACGGGAAGTGATCGCCTGGTATAGTAACACACTAATGGTGCCGTGTGTGGTTTACATCACATACACCCACTGCAGCACGGGAAGTGATCGCCTGGTGTAGTAACACACTAATGGTGTCGTGTGTGGTTTACATCACATTGTTGATATATTTGAGACATTTTTCAAGCATTTTCAGGTTAAAATTGCGAATTTACAAATCTATTTTGCTTATATGGAAATGAATGTATGAGTACAATACGCTGGCATCTTAATGTTCATGTTTTAAACAGTGTTGTCATTCATGAGACAAGCTCTTTTGAGAAGATACATGACCCCCTCACCACCCCCCCCCCCACCACCACACACACACACCCACACCCCGCCCCGCCCCCCCACACTTTCTGTAGATTTGGCAGTATATTGGTATTTTTTCAGTAGACTGTAAGCTATTCATATTTAAAATGGGACTAGACATGAATGACAGCATTGCATGTTTATGTTATTACATATAAAGGTAACAAGAAAATTCATAGAATTATGAGAACCTACCGATTTAACTATCTAAATAAAATGGCAAGTAACCTATCTTCATATTCATATTGTGACATAACCTGACAACACTTGCTTTACGTTTCGTTTCAGTTATGAAAAAAACAACAGTTAACGTTAATGACCTGCAACCACACGATACTTTTCCACGAGGTTCATCTAGAGTTTTAAAATGGCTCAGGTAAAACAAATTATTGAGCGGAAACAGTTTTCTTTTTTATAGTAACAATTACCTTGACCTATGTATAAATTACTCGAATAACTATCTCGCGCTGTCTACCTATGAGCCACATTTTGTGTTAAAGTTTTGTTAACATCACGCAACAGAAAGGAAAGTAATTGAGTGAAGACAATTTTCTATTTATAGTGACAGTGACCTTGACCTTTGACGAAATGATCGAAATAACAATCCGAGATTTATTTATAGTAACAGTGACCTTGACCTTTGACCAAATGACCCAAATAGCAAGTCAGACCAACCGCACGGTGGTAAAATTTTGTAAAATTCTCTGAAGGGAAAGTAAAGTTTTTGAACAGAAACCTTTCTACCTTTAGATTTTGACCTTTGACCAAATGACCCAAATAACAAGCCCGAGCTTCTATTTCCATGAGCTGCACCTTCTAGTGGAATTTTCGATGAAATTCACTAAGTAAAACTAAGGTTATTCCGCCGAAACTAAACGTGACATACGGAACGAATGACAGAATGACGGAGTGGTATTCTAAAGTCCCTCCAGTCACGACCGATCTAAATGACGTAATTTAGAAACACCGGTTGAGTGTGGACAAGCAATGTTTATGCCAACGATAAATTGAACTATCTTGGAGACCCAATAAATAACATGTTAAAAATGTACACGACTGAGCACTGTAATATATGTATATATATATATGAAAACACAAATATTGGTTAAAAGCGGTGGATCAGACAAAAACCATGTGGAAAGGTGCAATATAAAGATTCGTTATTTGACAGCTCTTGCCTATTGTATTCGTTTTGTACCGATACACATAGATGGGATATCTCAGTGCTGTCATCATTGTCAAGCGTAATGCTATTGTCGTTGATTTAACATTTAACACATGAGCCTTTCTTTGTTGTACACGTTAATGTTCTGGAAAAAGACCATATATCTCGGCAAACCAAACATCTTGTTCACAGTCATTTTTAACTGCTTGACTTTGATAGCAACTTTATTGCTCAGCTTGTATTGTATTGTCTAAAAGGATATCAATCTCATTTATAAAATAAAATAAAAATATTTTCCTGTTCTTTTTGTTCTTCTTTTTTCTTCTAATTTTTAACTAATAGAGAGAACATGATTGATTGTCTGCACCTTTCTTTTTTCTCCCCGGATAATTGAGATCACCTTTTTTCCCTATCTAGAGTTTGTTCCTGGAACGAGTTTAATATACACGACATATATTTTGTGTTTTCGAGTTCATTTCACAGCAATGTTTATCACAACGTTGTTTTATTTATTTATTTATTTTTTTGAATATTGCGGAGGGTTGGTAATATGAGGTCTTTTTTTATTACGTCTCAAGTAAAACATAACGTTAACGTTTAATATTTTGTTTTCCAGCTTATTTTTTCTGTCCTTTTAAACCTAACTGCCAAAGTCATCGTCGTATATGGGTGTTTTATATGTATAGTATATATCCTAATACATCCACTGACCATATTCAAAAGATGTAACAGATAAACTGTTAACCATTTGTTTAACATTTTATTTTCTATGTTATTTTTCTGTTCCTTTAAAACAAAATGGCAAGGTCATAGACACTTGTTGCCTTAACTGAGAAGTCGCTAACCACCGATCAATTACAACTTCATTTGTTAATCATCTGACGCGTCAATTATCATCAAGAGATCCATAGAAAACTGGGCAAATTATATTTGAACAGACAGAAACAAAACAGTCATTCGTTTTCCTTTTAATGAAAAAAGTCACATGGGTTACAAATCAATTATGCCATTATCAATGACACCAATTCCATATAAGGGTGTCTCGAAAAAGAAATACTGGAAAGGGGATACATTGGAAGCAAGACGCACAAACAAGCGATAAAAGTAGCAGACTCGGTTTTATTGAGTCTGTTCATGAGAGGTAATATATTTGCATCACCTCTCATCCCCTTCGCATTGGCTTCAGTGGTGCTCTACTTTAAATCCACAAAGATTAGGCTTGATGATCACAAAGGACCAGTAAGTAATAACACTACCGATTTGTATCCGGACGTCGTCCAATGCTAGTGCAAATGTCTATAAATACTGAAAAGGGGATCCCTTGGAAGCAACAAACACAAACAAAGAGAGAAAAGTAGCAGACTCGGTTTTATTGAGTCTGTTCATAAGAAGTAATATAGTTTGACAGCAAGAAATACACATCATATGATTCGGCGTTTTTATAACAAACAAAACTCGATTATAATAAAATAGTATTTAATAGAGTTTGTAAGGAATATTAAAGTACTGTAACACAGAGCGCAAGGCGTTTCAGAGCAGAACGAATCGACAAGTTAAAAACTGCAAAAACTTTAAATCCATGAGATTTTTGAAAGAAAAGAAATCTGTCGATAAAAAAGTGTAAAACAATACCATTAACAGAGCTCCATAATTTTTAAAACTGTAAATAATAATACGCATGACGACAGTACACGTACCAGCGGCGGCGATGACGACAGTACACGTACCAGCGGCGGCGATGACGACAGTACACGTTCAAGCGGCGGCGATGACGACAGTACACGTACCAGCGGCGGCGATGACGAAACTAATGTAAGGGACGAAAATCTAAGAGGCATACCTGAAGAATTAAATCAGAATTTTTAACAGTGGTTAAAGTTAAACGATTAAAAGCAATAAAAGTCATGGTACAGACCACGTGCTAAACAAGCATTTGAAATGCACAACACATATCAACCTATTTACCTGAAACTATTTAACTTGTTATTTGACAACGGCTTACAACCCGTAAGATGGTCAATAGGAGATATATTGCCGATATACAAAACTAAATGTGATCATAGATTACCAGATGGTTATCGACCAATAACAATCTTAAGCTGTTTCTGAAATCTCTTCACAGCAATTATTAATAACAGATTAAACAGATTCTCTGAAGAATACGAAATAATCAACCCGTGCCAATCAGGGTTCCGCAAAGGGTTTTTAACAGTTGATACTCTTTTTATAATTGAAAGTCTCTTTGAAATATCAAAATCAAGTAAACATAAAGTGTACTGTGCATTTATTGACTTTAAGCAAGTGTTCGATATGGTCTGGAGACATGGACTCTGGACAAAAACGCTTAAACACAACATAAATGGAAAATACTTTACACTGATAAGAAATATGTATAGTAATATTAAATCTAGAATATTTACAAAAGAGGGTACATCTGCTTACTGTCCGTGTTTGTCCGGAATCCGCCA
This sequence comes from Cyrtodaria siliqua, assembly GCA_037043455.1. Classification (NCBI taxonomy): domain Eukaryota; kingdom Metazoa; phylum Mollusca; class Bivalvia; order Adapedonta; family Hiatellidae; genus Cyrtodaria; species Cyrtodaria siliqua. The sequence goes on from JAWPHD010021962.1 coordinate 17,252, forward strand.
AGGCGAACATTTGTCAACGTTTCTGTTTGCAATTTATTTGAACGACCTTGAACAAGAATGCTACGAGAATATGATTTAATGTTAAAACGACGGTATGAATGTTTATATTAAAATACTTATTCTTCTTTATGCTGACGATACCGTACTTTTCAGCAATGCAAAACATTATCTGCAGCAAAATCTAAATATTTTCGAAAAATACTGCGAAGAGTGGAAATTAACTGTCAACATTGATAAAACTAAAATTTAGATTTTTGGTAGTAGATTAAACTCTGAATATGAACCTTCATTTTTAAAGGAATTTAGCTCGAAATGTTAGTGAGTATAACTACCTTGTTATATTTCTAGCAAGAAGTGGACCATATCTAACTTCAAAACGACATATAGACGAGCATGCAAACAATGCAATGTTTGCAATTCAAGAGAACTTAATTTTGCCGTTGGATATTCAACTAAATATTTTCAACAAAATTGGTAAAACCAATTCTCTCCAATTCTGAGAAACTGAACATTATCGAAAGGGTACAATTGAAGTTTTTCTAAAATAATTCTACAATTAAAACTATCTACACCATCTTACATGATTTATGGTGAGCTGCAATCTCATTAAAATCATATCCTAATTACGCTTTGATACTCTCCGCTTAGTAGTGATAAAGGGTCTGATTTTAATGATACTGGGTGAACAGGGAATCAAACCGATCGCGGTAGATATTCAATCTAGATTAAATTAATGTTGGACAACACGTAATGACTCTTCTCAAAACAAGTTATCAGCATACATACGAGGGGCTTTCATTATATAATGCAACTATGGTACTAAAATTTAATTATGGTCCATTATTATAGTTATTGATACGGATTATATTAAAATTAACTTTCCGCATTAATTTATAAAGGTTCAGATACTTCTATCCAATAACAAATGTTTTTGAGGGCATTTTTTTAAGACATGTAAATGATACTGAACACGCTAAAAACGGAAAAAAACTATTTTGACTAAAAATCTGGGCCCCGTTTTATTAAACATCTTACGATAAGTCTCAAATTTTAAAACTGCTCACACTTTTTTACCTAAGCATTCAATGTAGACAAGTGTGTGTGCATTATGTGCAGAAATATCAAATGTCTAAGAAAATGAAATGAAATCGCGTTCATTTGTGAACTGTAAATCAAAGTACAGAATTTAAGAAATTAACTTACGATCAAAACTGTCGTAAGTTGTTTCATAAAACCGGGCCCTGATTTCGACGGCCAATATGGACTTTTTTTGCCTAAACCACAAGCTTTTATATCTTCCATATATAAATGTTAGTAGTTTTTATTTGTAATGTGTTTATTTTTGGGTTGATTGCTCCTTAAATGTTGTCAGTGCGACAAAATATAGCTTAAATTTTATGCTAAAAAAGCGAAGAGCAACTTTAGGCTTTAATATTTTAGGAGCGGTGTAACTAAAATTGTTGATTTTATATTAAATCTTTAGAGTATCCCTTCAATTCGTTACCCATGTATTTAAAACCATTTTCCGTCATATCTTCAAACTGAATTTGTCTATTATTTTTATTGAAAATTGATATTTTCAGGACTTTTATATTTCCAAGAAAACGGCATTTCTAGCCTTTGACTATATCGATGTTTTGTATTGAAAACAAAATTTACGTAATATTTACACATACTTCTAGTTACAACAAAAGTTTGAATAAATAACTTTGCTGCAAACTGCATTTTTTTATGAATCCAACATTACGACCTATTTCAAATTCATTAAACTGTTCTACTGCATTTTAAGGCAGTGTATGTGAATATGTCCCAAACAAACAGTCGTCATAGACGTATATCTTCACTGATCATATAAACTTTTCAGACAGTGTCACTAAAGTTCATTCTATAAGATCATTTTCAAATTTCGTGTGTAAACCTCACCAAGGTTAATACGACGTCTAGTTGCATTACATATTGAACGCTCCTCGTATATAACGTCTTACATGGGTTACACGGACAAGGCAAATCCAATTCAAGTCTAATTGACTTGCAAATATCAAGGAACTCATTTATACAAATGACTATGGAAATATTTGGCGATCCCAAAATGGCTATGGCAATATTTGGCAATCCCAATACGAAATAAACGGGAAATGGTTCGCACTGTCTTTTAAACAAAAGCTGAATGAAGATCATTTAAAATTGGAATAAAGTTATCAGTAGATCGTCAAGTTTTCTTTAAAAAAGATTTCAAGTTAAATAACTATTCCTCATATCTGTCTATTTATAACTGTCGAGTTCTCACGGCATTTAGAAATAGAAAGCACAGGTTCCCTATTGAAATTGGGAGTTGGTCAGGTATTCCTGTAAATGAACGGTTATGTACACTATGTAATAATAATAATAATAATAATAAAGATATTGGAGACGAATATCACTATATAATACAATGTGACCATTTGAAAAATCATAGAATAATGTACGTCAAATAATACTATTATAAAAACCCTAATGTAATAAAATCCGAAAAACTGATGAACAGCCAAAACTAACAAACAATACAGAATATTTGCATATTCATTGACGTAATACGAACAAATATTAATCCATAATATAACGGATGTTCTCAAATCATGAAGCTGAAAATTGTAAGTATATGTTAAAATAGTATGACGCATTTATTATTATTATTATTATTATTGTTTTGTTTAGCATATACATTTAAATGTGTTAACGTTTTATATTATAACATGTTTAAAGCATCGGAGGTGTCCGATATTTTTAATTTTTAATTTTTTTTATTTTTGTTGTTTTTTTTGCGTTCAATAAGGAAGCGTTCATCATAATATATGGTGGTGAATATGTACTTGTAATACTAAGATGATACACATTTTAGATGTACTAGTTTCTGTTTAAACAACCATGATGCACCTGCATGTCTGTAATAATGTGACAATGTGTCTGCATTTATACGCACGCACTTGTAATTATTTGTGCTGTAAAATCTTACTGTTTCCCTATATACTGAACTTAATATCAAACACGTTTCGTTTTCTTCTAGAAAATTCCTCAACTTTTTCCTATATCATATACTTTCTTCCAATATTCTCTTTACATCTGAACTACTAACATTGATATGCTGCCATAAAATATAAATCATGTTTATACCTCGTGTTGCTATATATGTATGTAGCCTGGGTGAAATAAGAATTTGAACTTAATATAATTTGCAACGCCTCCCACGCCCTCTAGCACCGGATAAAGCGGTATCTACTTTAACGCCACAAAGAGTCTGCTTGATGATCCCAAAGGAGTCTGTAGTCGTCTCATAAAACACTTATAATATTCCCGTTCGTAAGAGTTATCAGTTTCACCAATTGTCTAATTGAAATAGAAGCAATTTCCAAAAATGTAAATCTTATATATGATGTATACTAATGTGAAGTCTATTTTATGCTTAATAACAACATAGCTTATAAAGTATTGGCAAAGAATCAGGAATGGTGAAAACAAGCGTTGACAACTGGCAATAACTACATTTTCGATTCCGTTCACTATATGACATTGTTCTATATAGGAATAATTGTATGCATATGATGCGTTTTTCAAACGAAAATAGAAGCAACCAAATAATTAAATGATTTCAATATTATTATCCCTACGTTTTTGTTTTAATAAATTGACATTGAATGTGCAAAACACAACACACAGCACATTCTGTTTTTTAATGGCTATGATATGTAAATATAAATTACCTGAGGCTATATTTTTGATTAATAAGCTCAATTATTCACAATGCTGACATTAATAATTTACACCGCTACTGTGCTAATATTGGATTACCCTCACGAGACTGCTGGTAAATGATGGCAATATTTTAGAAAGATTAGAGTATTGCGTACAGCAACAATTATTATTAGCAATGCATGAATCTTAGATAAAATTAATTCTTGTTTAACGGCTCATCAACACGTGGTTTAGGTTATATCGAGCCACCCCAGAAAGAGGGGACATATACATGTTTATAGGAATCCCGGAACACGGCGTTACTCTTACTTTCGAGTAAAGTCTTATGATTCTTTAAAGTGATCAGAAAATAGACTCCAATACACGGGACTGCACGGTTTACGTTTCCGTTCGACATACGAGGTTAACATTCTTAAAGAAACAAATAATAATAAAAACATACTTTGAAAAAGAGAAAAGCATAACGAATTATTATGAAACACATGAATAATTACCGATACAACACACTTAATTTAAAATACATGAAAAATGAGACATAAGACAAACACACAAGGGTTAACAATAGGGCTACCGCCTTGGAAATGTCAGTGGCAAAAAATACCACTGTTTTTTTTTAACCAGGTTCTAGGGTGCACTAACACCATTTAAGACACTCTTTCAGTCATATCAATCATAACACGACGGTGTCTACTTGTAGCAGTGAGAAAAATGCTCAAGCTTATAGTGCTGCCACACGGGCATGCCGCGCCGTAGACACATGACATGATACACCACCTAGTTACCACTGACGACATCAGGCCGTCAACTCCTAGCACTACTCTGTATATGCTGAAGGTTAAGCAAGGGGACTAATGTTACTTTGTTTATTAAGTCTTTGGTATGATCCGGCCGGGTATTGAACCCACGACCTACCGCGTGTAGGAAACCCTACTACTAAGCCACGCCATATGGTCTGTTATTGGTAAAGCAGATGTTGGCTCTTGACAAGTCCGAGATTAACTTCCGATTTTTTTTATATCATTCATAATAGCGAATAATATATTCTACTGTTATTTGACCTATTGTTTGTAAAATATTTACTTTTTGTTTATGTTGTTACATTTTTAGAGACCCTTTTATATGAAAACATGAAATATGCTGATAAAACAAATAACATGAATCAAAAGTCCGCTTAAAGCTACACAGTCTCTATATCAATCGATTTCTTCTTTGGAGACGTTTCCTTATTTGTTACTTCATGAGCTCATGTCGAAATAGGGTATTTTAGCGAGCAAATAGAGCGTATGAAACCGTTTTATGCAAGCAATACCAGCCCGTTAGCAACACCTATCACAGCCGAACATCATAGAAAGCCAGTAACGCGAAATTAGATTGAATTAACCGACAGTGCTGGCTTTCTGCTTTGGTAACATGTTTAGAAACTTTGGCTGACTCTGCGGCCGAGTCATCAAAATTAAACAGAAATTCAAAAAAAATTGACAATCCACACATTATGCCTGGGCGTACCCGGATTCTCTGGTGTCCATATAGGCGGAGGGACTATAATACTTAGAATCACACAAACACACACACACACACGCATGAAATCATTTACTTTAAAGACATCGATCAGTGCACATCGTACACGGTCTATACACAGGTAACAGTTCGGCGTAGCTACTATTAGGCCATATAAGCCCGGGCCCATACATCAATTTAAAAAATAAAAATCAAAAAATGCAATATAAACTGAAGCCAGAGGGTGTGGGGGTTAAGGGTCAATATTTGTTTCTTGTTTTATTTTACAGTGTAGGAAATTCAACTTTATCAAATGTCGTTAATTCTCAAATTTGTCAAACAAATATTTCTTAAAAAAACACACAAAGGCTCTGTCAGATATAATCCAAAACGCACCATTGCATAGCTAAGTTTAAAAAAGCCGGGGGAGCATACCCGGGGACCCGGCTGGTGTGTCGGACCTATAGGTGCATTTAAGGTCAGCTGGTTGGCTACATGCGGTGTTTTGATTTTTAAATCAAATACGACGTGGTTGATGGATGCAAAGCAGACAAAAATAAAACAACTTAAAATTGAGTTGTTAGTGACAAAAAATATATAATTTGCTACCCATCCCCACCAAATTCCATTTCATTTCTCAAGGGAACAGGCCGTATTCGCAGCATGTCTGAAGACTAGGTTGCGGAATGTCTGCACACTAAATCCAATTGGCATAGCTCACGATGTGCGAAACGTATATACGTTCATTCACGACAATAACCGTTCCGAAGTTTCTTTTTCAGCAGTTTGTGTACACAAATCGACTGCAGAGCAATATGAGCTGAAAATATAAACACACTCCACGGCAGGCAAGCACACTATTACCCTAATATATTTGGACACATGCGCATTTCTTTTTAATTTTCTGACGTTCGATATGGCTGCATGATGCTCGCCAAACAAGAAAAAAGAAAAAGAAACGAAGCAACAATGTCAGCAGTTTGTGTACACAAATCGACAGCAGAGCAATATGAGCTGAATATATACAACACACTCCACGGCAGGCAAGCACACTATTAGCCTAATAAATTGGACCAATGCGCATTTCTGACGTTCAATATGGCTGCATGATGCTCGTCAAATAAGAAAAAAAGGAAATGAAGCAACAATGTGTATATTAACACACTATCACCTCAAACAAATGTAAACATTTATATTTCTGAAAATTTCCAGTTAGAGTTCATTAATATTCGCCACAAAATACCTCAAAATCATTGTTTGCATCGTTATCTTCTGGTCACACATGTGACATATAAATTCAATAACCTATATTATTGTATACTTTCATATTGTCCCGTTTAATATTCTACGATATTGCACACATTATTGCACACATTGATATTGCACCGGAACCTTTTCTCGTGCTTGCTAAGAGCAAGCACGATAAATAGAAATAAGAAACTACTTTCAAATAAAATAACGGAATCGTTCCTATAGCGTCAACAAAAAAATACGTGCTTTTTCCAACCTTTTATGGAAGAAATTGATAAAATAATTGAAATGGTCACTCACCCACTGTTTTTAACGTTATCGAATGGTAAACAAACTTTAGAAAATCGCTTGATGTTTTTAATAACGTCATCCGACGTCGACGTCGTTTTCGCGCAAAATAATCATCCACACAAAATGCAACTGAATGACATTATAGGAATTCCATCAAAAGCTATAAAAATAACACAAATACAATGAAAAGTAATAGTCATACAATTAACATTGCTCGAAAACAATATGAAAGTATACAATAAAAAGATTATTGAATTTGTATGGCTAAATCGTTGTTTTGGCGCAGGACGACTTTGCCAAAACAGCTCGTTCCAAGTAATATTTAGCCATACAAATTCAATAACCTATAATATTATTTATGATGCATAACACAATCACATATTGCGTTAAGTATACTAATGTTTCCGGTTTTTTTTTTGGCTTTGTCGCTAATATGTCTGAAAAGAATTAACTTACTAACACCTATCATGCATTTATCCGGGTTGGTAAGTTCTCTCTCGCACGTTTTATCACGTTGCTTAGATGTTCGTTGTCTTCTTGCTTTGTTAAATACGCCCCAAAATCAGTAGATCAACTATGATCTACGATGCCTGCGAGGCTGCTGAATATGTCACCTGATGAAAAACTTGTCAAGACTCACGCACTGGGCCTGAGACACATGCTTGCTGTTTTATGTCAAATCACGCTCTCACGAATACATTCTACGTTTTCTCGCATTGAAACAATTTGACCAAAAAAACTTTTTTGTCTGCGTTTTTTTAAAAATAAAATGTAGTATATTTTATACCAAAACTCGATAAAATGTAACCAGTTAACCAGGATCGTACATTGCTTGACTTAAATGAATTTAATTAAGATATACTGATCATATGAACAGTTGTATCAGAATAGTTCTATGCTAAAATTCAACCAAAGACCATCTCGGGATTCAGGGGGCTTCACTCACCCACTGATCCCCTTAACCCTAACAAAGGATAAACCGCCTCTTGGGCTCCATCTCACTCTTGACTTACATTGGGCCTTGACTTGACAGTTATGTTATGACGACCTATTAAAAGGCAGGCATAGATACCTGCATTTTGAAAAGGATGTGCTAAATGCAAGCAAGTAAGCATAGACATATGATAATACGACCTACGGACTAATTCATTAAAGGCTTTCGGATCGGATCGAGAACAATCCGAAGCTGTTTTTCCAGTTTTAGGTTTTACTACGACCAGTACTGAATTTACCTGGAGTCTGTGGGTTCTATGACCTTGGTGATAATTTGGTATTTTTTCCGCTTTAAGCTTGTTCTTAATTTTTTGTTTTATCATGACGAAGATGTTGTAAATTGATACATACTGTAGATGTGACCAGATAAAGACATCCTTGACATTCCCTATTATTTCAAAATGTCCGGCGATTTTCCGGCAGAAATGGTGAGACAGTTCCCTGCAAATAAAATGTTGAGTTTGAGTTTTTCTTCTTAATCTAACAAACGTTTTCTTCTTAATCTAACAAACGTTTAAACATATGGGACATTCCCAATTATCGATCCAGTTATCTCCCTTCATCGATACGATTACCACCTGTACGGGTTTGGTAGAATCCGTCCATCCATTGAATTATATAGGCAGAATTTACTTAATTGCATAAATGACACATTTATGTTTAAATGATATATCATTGGAATAATATTAACAACAGTATTATGTAACAATATTTTATTTTAAACTTTTCTAATAATTACTATTTATGATTGAACAAATACCAGTTATATAGAAAAACTAACGGTACGCCGTGAGTTTTTAAAAAATCAAGATTCAGTGCCGTGTGTCCCTTAAAATATAAAAATCAGAAAATACAAGTTTCGGTAATTATGACGCACGAACACCAAGCGGGCATATGTTGCCAACAAGATTGACCATTCTAGGCCCAACCTACAATTACATCTAAATAAAATATGCAGAATGTTTTGAGAACTGTCAAACCTTCAGAACTGAACGTGGGTCAGAAAATAAGGAAAGAAATAGACCCTCACATAGTGGTGACTACGTTAATTAATATCGAACACTCAACAGTCTTAATCAAAATGTAGGTATTAACTATTCTATTTGTGTCTAAGTAACGTGCGTAATCCAATCCTAGATGGTTCTAAGATGAAATATGTATTCATTAATATCTGAAATTATCTCCCCAAGGACAGGCCACTTTAACGTTGTAAGTTGCGGCCAATTAATATTGTATACTGACTGTTCGTTTTATTAAAGAAAATAAATTAAGGTTGGCGTATTTAATCAGTCGGACAGGAACAAGACGGTGATGTTGATTAATTGATTCCTTGACCTGGTCACATATGGTTTAATTGGATATGCATATAGATCATTTTTAGCTTGCATGTAAACGACATGCCCTTAAACGACATGCCCTTAAGAGCCGATATGTCGAATACGTATGCCGTCATTTTCAATAGCGGTCTATCTGAGAGAAAATAAAGTGTATCATTGATACCAAGGCATTGAACTGTATAAACTACTCATTTTTGTCACAGTATATTAGTATATACTTCGAATGTTGTGGAATTGTGTCCCTTTTCAGAATGTGAGAAATATAGTCAACAC
>JAWPHD010021963.1:0-26619 GCA_037043455.1 Cyrtodaria siliqua
ATAGCGGATACGCCTGTAAGCTGGACACAGTCTGGACAAGAGGTTACGGCTACTTCTGTGACATATTACACTCCTCCGGCCCAGCCGCCATTCCCCTGATGTCGGTGGCTGCTACCATTAAGGTGAGCACTTGCCATTACAGGTTAAGGGTGGGTTGTGAGAATTCTGTCCCAGACCAGTTCACAAATTAATTTGTAATAAATATTAATTAATGGATATGTGATGATGAGGATGTATATATGATGATGAGGATGATATATGACAATGAGGATGGATATATGATGGTGAGGATGGATATATGATGGTGAGGATGGATATGTGATGATGAGGATGCATATATGATGATGATGATGGATATTGATAATGAGGATGGATTATGATGATGAGGATGGACATATGATGGTGAGGATGATAAATTAGTGATGATGAGGAGGCATATATGATGATGAGGATGGATATATGATGGCGAGGATGGATATATGATAAAGAGGATGTGTATATGATAATGAGGCTGGATATGTGATGATGATAAGGAGGATAAGGATGGGTCTATACATGATGATTATGATGATGATAACTCTCAGGATGATGATGAAATTATGATGATTATTTTAAGAAGGGACAGTAAATTTATTACAGGGCTTCCGTTAATGGCGTACCGGCCGTAAATTACGTCCAAAAATCATAGTTGTACGGCGAAATTAACATCAAGGCGTACCGTGTACTTCCAAAAACTTCAAAGTACGCCACGATTCTTTACTACGGACGTCCATAATTTGAAAATTACCGATTATAGCCCCACCTATCTAATCTAATTTCATTGAGACTGCCGACGTAACAAGTTGTAAAGCAATTAAAACTCAGTGGAGCCTGTAATTGAAAGTTAATACCGGTTTTGTCCAGTTTTATCAAGGGTCACACACGTGGCTGGCATGAGGAGAGAGTGTTAATTAGATAATTGGCCTAGCAGCGCATTCACAAAATGAAATAAGCAGTATAATCTCGACGCCAAATTGCTTAATTTATATTCATTAACCACAAAGTTGAAACTTCTTACACGCTACAGCTGATACTTTTTACGCTTTTTCTTTTATATTTGTGTGTCATTTTTCAATGTATTTATCAAAGTAACAAAGAGAAACAAAGTATTGATAGACAGACAACATGTAATAATCTCTAACCTAGGGGGAAAAAACTCTTCGCGAATGGAGTCTGAACAAGGAAGTGAAAATATCACTGGCAAAAACGATCGATTGCTTGATAATAAATTAAAGAAACTGTTACATTTACTCCTACACTTGACAGTTTTACTTACTTTTCATTAATGTATGCCGATTTAAAAGCTTCCCTTGACTGATGAATTGGAAAGTAATTCACTGTATAAAACATGTGGGTGGGGTATGACACTCAAAAGCAACTTTTAGATCACCTGAGCCGAAGGCTCAAGGTGATCTATTGGGATGGTGATCTATTGGGATCACTCTTCGTCCGTCGTCGTTAACTTTTCTTCAACAACTTCTCCTCAGAAACCGCTTGGCTAATTTTGACCAAAATCACATGGATGATCCTTATATGAATGCTTTTTAGATTTGTTAAAATTATGTCAACGCGACATCCAAGATGGCCGCCATTATCATATATGGTCGAAACCTTAAAAAATCTTCTCCAGAACTGCTGGACAGATTTCAACAGTTTTTCTTTTAAAATGATTACTAATGCCTAGACTATCAATTTTGTTCAAATGAAGTCCCCGGGGTCAAAAATGGCCGTGCCCCGGGGGTCCAAAGTTTGTATATTGTGATTTGCATGTTTTTCATATAGACATATACAGGGCTCGACATAAGGCATTGTCCGATAGGTTTTGGCAACCCAGACTTGGGTCCGGACAAGTTGATTCTGAATCCAGGTTGTCCGATCGGGCAAGTAGAAAAAAATGTATAAAACAAAATCAAAATGAAAACCCACGCCAAAATACGCTGAAAACCCACGCCAAATGACAAAATTCAAACCTCACCGTAGCGAGTGTTGTGTAATAGGAAATGATTGTAAACTAGACAGTTTTGCGCATGCGCGGCAGGATTTTCCCTGCCGATATATATAGATAGTGTATATATAGATAGTTGCTTGTCGCAACAGGTTGCTTGGGATCCCTGTATTTGACGTTTTATTCTCCCGATTTTGAATGACAAAAAGCATTCCTTATGTTGTGAAAATATTGTTAATAAAATACAACAAAAGCATGTCGTTTAATTATACGCTAATCATAAATTTTACAAAATAAAAATCGCTTAAACATTTTGCGACAATCACATACGACCGCTTTGCGGATTATGTACATTGTATCACGCTTCATCGGATCGCAATCTCTGAATAGAAATGCTTTATTTTACATGTTTTGATGCCTTTACAATAAAAACTTGAGATTTTCATATTTGGACAAGTTCATTATAGGTCAGGACAAGTGGATTTCTGAAGTCACTTGTCCGAGAGGGGACAAGTGGATCCAAAAGTTAATGTAGAGGCCTGCATATACATGTAGGAATAAACTTTAAAAATCTTCTCTGAAACCACAAGGCACAGAGCACTCATGTATTACCTGTAGCATCTGCTTTTGGTCCTCTACTAAGTTTGTTCAAATGGTGACCCTGGGGTCAAATTTGTCCCCGCCCCAGGGGTCACAGTTTTTACATAGACTTATATAGGATTTTTTTTTTTAAGAATCTTCTTCTCGGAAACTACAAGAGCCAGAGGTTTGATATTTTGCATTTACTATAAGCTTATGGTCCTTTACCAAGTTTGTTCAAATGGTGACCCTCGGATCACATTTGAACCCGCCCCAAGTTGTCACATGTTTTACATAGACATGTATAGGGAAAAACTTAAAAAATCTTCTTTGCCGAAACTGCAAGAGCAGAGGTTTATATTTTGCATTTGCTATAAGCTTATGGTACTCTACCAAGTTTGTTCAAATGGTGACCCAGGGGTCACATTTGGCCCCGCCCCAAGTGTCACATGTTTTACATAGACATGTATAGAGAAAAACTTAAAAATCTTCTTCTCTGAAACTGCAAGAGTCAGAGTTTTAATATTTTGCATTTGCTATAAGCTTATGGTACTCTACCAAGTTTGTTCAAATGGTGACCCTGGGTGTCAAATTGGCCGCGCCCTGGGGTCACAGTTTTACATAGACTTAGTATACATATATAGGGGCTAGGCTAGCGCTAGGATTTTAAACCCTTTAGCCAAATCTGGCTAAAGCCCTAAAAATTCCTTTAGCCAGATTAGAATGTCTTTAGCCAGACTTTTGCCTAGATATTTTAACGAATTGTAGGTGCTAAAACTTTGCTGTTTGCGTACACTTCAGATAGTAAGTTAAAAAAGTATGCTTTATTAACCTACATGTATAGGGTATCAATATGTCCACATCATATGCATTCTGCTTTAGTGCTTACAATTACTTAAATACAATTGGAGCTGTACAATATTCAAAAAGTTTTAAAAATTGTATTTAATTTAATGCTATTTTAATTTTTTTAAAATGTCGACTGAAATTTTAAAAGGACAATGAATGCATGCATATAAGAAAATATAAAAATACAGACTCTTGTCACCAATGATTAGACCTTTTAGTATTTTCATTAAATGTATTTAAATATAGGCCTACTAACATTCATAGAAGTAAAATAAATATTTAAAAATGTAAGGCTAAGCTGAGGCATATAAAACAAGTTCAACTAACAGGAGTTCCAAAGGAGCTAGAAAGATCGCGCTGCATTGTGAGACAAAATTCAGAAATGCCACATACACCACGAATATCGTGCACAGAGTAAGTAATAAAAGCCACTTCATTCTAAAATTGTACCTCAATATATTGAGTAAGCGCACCTTTGCATTTTTTCATGTTGATTGTTCAACCATAAATTATCCCAATTCAGAGACAGTCGATCAAACATCGGTTCACACTTGCCATTGTTCCAGTTTACCGCTACCGGGTGTACAACTAATTAGTCTTATCAGTGATCGTAAAGTTCGAAAAACACCGACGGCATCTCGAGCTTATTAATTCGTAAGCAAACTTTGTGTTTTGAAAAGCCATTTGGGCCGCTAGAGGGCGCCATGTTATTTTTTAATGTTTTACCCGGCTCGATAACACAGTTAAATATGTGGATAATATTGAGCGCGGGGTCACAAACAAGTGATTGACAGCAAGAGGCGGAACAGTGGGCGGAGTCTATCGCACAGTGACAATAGAAACAATAAATGACAGCGGTCTTCAATAAACACTGCGATAATTAGTTTATCAGTCCAAATTGATTGTCGCTAATTAGCTAACAACACCCAGCGGGGTAGTGGCTTTATAAACAGTGAAATACTTTGTGTATTAGAATTCGAGATTTTCCGAGATTTTAGACAAAATTGGTCGGAAATTTGGATTCGCCAGACCGCCGATTTTTGGCGAATTTGATATGTATTTTTACGATTTTCATTCGCCAGATCGGGTTTCTTTTCGCCTATGGCGATTTGGCGAATGCTTAACGCGAGTCTAGACTGGGGGAAAAAAATCTTCTTTGAAACTGCAGGAGTCAGAGGTTTAATATTTTGCATTTACTATAAGATTATGGTCCTCTACCAAGTTTGTTCAAATGGTGACCCCGTGGGTCACAGTTTTACATAGACTTATATAGGAAACACATTAAAGTCTTCTTCTCTGGAACTACAAGAGCCATAGGTTTAATATTTTGCATTTACTATACTCTTATGGTCCTTTACCAAGTTTGTTCAAATGGTGACCGTGGGGTCACATTTGGCCCCGCCCCAGGGGTCATGTTTTACATAGACTTGTATAGGGAATAACTTAAAAAATCTTCTTCTCTGAAACCACAAAGCTCTCATATATTACATGTAGCCCTGGGGTCACATTTGGCCCTGCCCAAGGTGTTACACTCTAGCACCTTCATTTTGTATTTGATATTTACCAAACTTTGTCAGTGTCTTTATATCAATGTTGTTATACACAACAGAGCCCACATTTCTTGAACAATCTTAACCAAACTTGCACAGATTGTATATGACCATAAGATTTCGAAGAAGTTTCATAATGTGCCAGTACTCAGGTGATCGATTTAGGGCCATCTTAGCCCTCTTGTTTAATATAATTATGTCATCAAATATTTTCTTTTATAAATATATATATGATTATAAATATCTTTTTTTTTTAACAATTTAGATCCCCCATGAATGCCATGCCCAAACACTGGAACTTCCTAAATCTTTTTCCATGAACTTCCAAATTTGATATGCAGGAAGTTCAAACTTCCTAAATTTGAACCTTAGTGGAAGCCCTGAAGGGGGTTATGGAAATATAGCGACGATTTAAAAAATAATATTATTATGTTAGTGAAGAGCTTATCATGGATAAATAAAAACACTTTTTGTATTTTCAGGAAATTGATAGCAGTAGTGTCCAAATCTTCATGTACCTTAAAAATGTGGGAGCTGCTAATGCGGGTTTTGTGGAACTGGATGTTTCACTAAATGAGGGGCTTCAGATTGAGTATAATACACTGGATTATATAAGTCTGAAGTTAGGAGACCCTGCCAGTGACATTACCGTTCTGGACGCTAGAACAGTGTTCAGGTGGAATGTTGGTAATGAGTCGGGTTAGTAAAGGATAATATTATATTTCTCTTAAGAGAAACATCTGTTTACTAATGGTAAATACATCACATTATTATAACACAGTTTTGTCAGATTTCACCTGTCAGTATTATTACACAGTTGCATCAGATTTCCCTTATTGGCATTATTACACATTTGCATTAGATTCCCCTATCAGTATTATTACACAGTTTCATCAAATTTCCCTTATTGTTATTATTACACAGTTTCATTAGATTTCCCCTAACATTATTATTACAGTTTCATTAGATTTCCCTTATTGTTATTATTACACAGTTTCATTAGATTTCCCCTATCATTATTATTACACAGTTTCATTAGATTTCCCCTATCAGTATTATAACACAGTTTCATTAGATTTCCCATCATTAATATTACACAGTTGCATTACAGTGTTTTTTTTATGCCTGATTTGGGGCCGTTATTCGGCCCCATTCACAATGCCAAAAAGTATACTTTTTTCACAATTATATCCAAAAAATTCACAATCTGAGAAAAAAAAAAAAAAAATATATATATATATTTTTTTTTAATTTTTTTTTTAGGCTAAATACAGATCAGTAAGGATACTAGTCTTAATATATGCTGGTGTTAAAACTAGTCTGTATTTACCAAAAACAAAACTTAAAACCAAGGGATATTAAACTGTGAAATTAAAAGTGAAAAATGTTGTGTTTTTTTTTTTGTTATAATATTTCACAATTTTCACAATTTCTAGAAAAATGCCGCTATTTTTCACAATGGCACAGGCACAGGCTGCATTCACAAAACACATAAAAAAAACACTGCATTAGATTTCCCCTAACATTAATATTACACAGTTTCATTAGATTTCCCTTATTGTTATTATAACACAGTTTCATTAGATTTCCCCTAACATTATTATTACAGTTTCATTAGATTTCTCTTATTGTTATTATTACACAGTTTCATTAGATTTCCCCTATTATTACACAGTTTCATTAGATTTCCCCTGTCAGTATTATTACACTGTTTCATTAGATTTCCCTTATCAGTATTATTACACTGTTTCATTAGATTTCCCGTCATTATTACACAGTTGCATTAGATTTCCCCTATCAGTATTATTACACTGTTTCATTAGATTTCACCTATCAGTATTATTACACTGTTTCATTAGATTTCCCGTCATTATTACACAGTTGCATTATATTTCCCCTGTCAGTATTATTACACTGTTTCATTAGATTTCCCCTATCAGTATTATTACACTGTTGCATTAGATTTCCTCTGTCATTATTGTTACACAGTTTCATTAGATTTCCCCTATCAGTATTATTACACAGTTGCATTAGATTTCCCCTGTCATTATTATTACACAGTTGCATTATATTTCCCCTATCAGTATTATTACACAGTGTCATTAGATTTCCCCTGTCATTATTATTACACAGTTGCATTAGATTTCCCCTATCAGTATTATTACACAGTTTCATTAGATTTCCCCTATCAGTATTATTACACAGTTGCATTAGATTTCCCCTGTCATTATTATTACACAGTTGCATTTGATTTCCCCTATCATTATTATTACACAGTTTCATAAGATTACCCCTATCATTATTATTACACAGTTGCATTAGATTTCCCCTATCAGTATTATTACACAGTTTAATTACATATCCCCTATCATTATTATTAGCTCTACTGGCCGAAGGCAGCTTATGGGATGGCGAGTTGTCCGTCCGTCGGTCGTCCGTCGTCTGTCGTCCGTCGTTAACGTTTGCCTTGTGAACACTCTAAGGCCTTCATTATTAATCGAATCTTTACGAAACTTTTCCAGTGTCTTTAAATCAATGAAAGCTCGGACAAATTTGAAAACCAGACGGATCGGATATATTTCACCAGAGTTATGGCCCTTGTTTTGCTGAAAAATGCCATATTAAGCCTTGTGAACACTCTAGCACCTTCATTTATTATTTGATCTTTACCAAACTTGCACAGATTGTTAATATCAATGAAAGCTCGGACAAGTTTGAAAAGCAGCTAAATCGGATCAGTAACACCGGAGTTGTGGCCCTTGTTTTTTCTGAAAATTGCTATTTTCTGTCTTGTGAACGCTCTAACACCTTCATTTATTATTTGATCATTACCAAACTTGCACAGATTGTTAATACCAATGATAGCTTGGACAAGTTCGAAAATCAGCTAAATTGGGTCAGTAACACCAGAGTTATGGCCCTTGTTTTTTCTGAAAAATGCCATTTTCTGCCTTGTGAACACTCTAGCACATTCATTTATTATTTGATCTTTACCAAACTTGCACAGATTGTTAGTATCAATGAAAGCTCAAACAAGTTCGAAAACCAGCTAAATCGGATCAGTAACACCGTAGTTATGGCCCTTGTTTTTTCTGAAAAATGCTATTTTCTGCCTTGTGAACACTCTAGGGCCTTCAATATTAATCGGACATTTACTTAACTTTGCCAGTGTCTTTATATCAATGAAAGCTTGGACAAGTTCGAAAACCGGCAAGATCGAAATAATTTCACCGGAGTTATGGCCCTTGTTTTGCTGAAAAATGCCATATTAAGCCTTGTGAACACTCTAGCACCTTCATTTATTATTTGATCTTTACCAAACCTGCACAGATTGTTAATATCAATGAAAGCTCAGACAAGTTCGTAAATCAGCTAGATCGGACCATTAACAGCGGAGTTATTGCCCTTGAATTAGTTAAAAATGCTATATTTTGCCTCATTAAGACAATAGGGCCTTCATCTTTCATCCAATCTTTACGAAACTTTACCAGATTGTTTATATAAATGAAAGCTCGGACAACATCGACAACCAGCTAGATCGGACCATTAATAGCGGAGTTATGGCCCTTGATTTAGTTAAAAATGCTATATTTTGACTCGTTAAGACGATAGGGCCTTTATCTTTCATTCGATCTTTACCAAACTTTACCAGATTGTTTATATAAATAAAAGCTCGGACATTTTCGAAGACCAGCCAGATCGGACCAGTAACAGCGGAGTTATGGCCCTTGATTTAGTTAAAAATGCTATATTTTGCCTCGTTAATTCGATAGGGCCTTCATCTTTCATCTGATCTTTACAAAACTTTACCTGATTGTTTATATCAATGACAGCTTAGACAATTTTGAAAACCAGCCAGATCGGACTAATTACAGATGAGTTATGGCCCTTGATTTAGTTAAAAATGCTATATTTTGCCTGGTTAAGATGATAGGGCCTTCATTTTTCATGCGATCTTTATGAAACTTTACGAGATTGTTCATATCAATAAAAGCTCGGTCAAGTTCGGAAACCAGCCAGATCGGACCAGTAACAGCGGAGTTATGGCCCTTGATTTAGTTAAAAATCCTATATTTTGCCTCGTTAAGACAATAGGGCCTTCATCTTTCATCCGATCTTTAAGAAACTTTACCAGATTGTTAATATCAATGAAAGCTTGGACAAGTTCGAAAACCATCCAGATTGGACCATTTACATCGGAGTCATGGCCCTTGATTTTCTGAAATGTGCTAAATCTTGTCCTCATTAAGACGAAAGGGCCTTCATTTGGCCGGATTTCATTGAAACTTTGCTCAGTACCAAGCCTAGTTGTACATAGTCACCATGTTCCAGTTGAATGATTTTGGCAGAGTTATAGCCCTTTAAGGTTTTAATACACAAACTTTGTTCTGACTAGTTGTCCTGAACCTCTGGCCGGATTTAAACGAAGCCTTTTAGGGATGATCAATTTCATGTCTAATTGTGCAAATCATTGGCGTATTCCGGTTAAATGATTTTTTTGGCAGAATTATGGCCCTTTAAAGGTTTTAATACACAAACATTGTCTGACCTACTTCTCTTGAACCCCTCGCCAGATTTCAATGAAACTTTGCAGGGATGATCAGCACCAAGCCTAGTTTTGCATGTCATTGTCACGTTCCGGTTTACAGATATTTGGCAGAGTTATGGCGCTTTAAAGGATTTTGATACCACAATTATTTTCCGGGCTAGTTCTCCTGAACCCCTGGCTGGATATAGACGAAACTTGACAAGGATGATCAGTATCAAGCCTAGTTGTGCATATCATCGCCATATTTCGATTGAATGATTTTTGGCAGAGTTGTGACCCTTTAAATGTTTTAATACACAAACTTTGTCCAGATTAGTCTCTTCTGAACTCTTTGCCAGATGTCAGCTAATCTTGGCGAGAATGATCAGTACTAAGCCTAGTTGCACCTGTCATTGCCATGTTCTGGTTGAATGATTTTTGAAAGACTTATGGCCCCTTATACATAAACTTTATCTTGAGGCAGTAGAGCGTCCACAGGCCCTCTTGGGCCTCTTGTTACACTGTTTCATTAGATTTCCCCTATCAGTATTCTTAGACAGTTGCATTAGATATACAATGTCATTATTATTACACAGTTTCATTAGATTTCCCCTATCATTATTACCATCTTTTATTACACAGTTTCATTAGATTTTCCCAATCATTATTATTACACAGTTGCATTAATGTCCCTTATTGTTATTATTACTCAGTTGCATTAGAATTCCCCTAACGATATTAAACAGTTGTCAGATTTCCCCTGTCAATATTATTACACATTTCCCTTATCAATATTACACAGTTGCCTTAGATATTATTACACAGTTGCATTAGATATTATTACACAGTTGCATTAGATATTATTACACACTTGCCTTAGATTTATTTCCCATGTCGATATTACACAGTTGCATTAGATTTCCACTATCATTATAAGACAAATGCATTAGATTTTCCTTATTATTATTATAACACAGTTGCATTAGATTTCCTCTATCGATATTACATACATGTAGTTGCATTAGATTTCCTCTATAGATATTAAACAGTTGTGTCAGATTTCCCCTATCAATATTATTATACAGATTCATTATGTTACCCCTATCATTATTAAACAGTTGCATTAGATTTCCCCTATTGTTATAAACAGAATGTCACATATACATTAGATTATTAATTATTATTATTATTATTTCAAATGCCAGTGGGCTACATCGTGTGGCATGGCATATAGAGATAACAGAAGTTACAGCTGGATAGTTCTTTATTAATATATGCATTACTTCAGCATCTGCAAGCAGAAATGCGAGTTTCACTGCGGCACATGACCGGCCAAATATGAAGGACACCAACTATTACAGTTTTATGCTCACGTATAACCATACTGTGGATGTACGTATACACTAAACAAGAAATATTTTGCTGTTGTGACCTAAGTGGGTTTTTAGCTCTACTGGCCGAAGGCCAGCAGAGCTTATGGGATGCCGAGTTGTCCGTCGTCCGTTGTCCGTCGTCCGTCGTCGGCGTTAACTTTTGGCTCGTTAAGACGATAGGGCTTTCATTTTTAATCCGATCTTTACCAAACTTTAATAGGTTGTTAATATCAATGAAAGCTCGGATGAGTTCGAAAACAAGCCAAATCGGACAAGTAACAGCGGAGTTATGGCCCTTGATTTAGTTAAAAATGCTATATTGCTATATTTTGCCTCGTTAAGACGATAGGGCCTTCATTTTTCATCCTATCTTTACCAAACTTTACCACATTGTAAATATCAATGAAAGCTCGGACAAGTTCGAAAACCAGCCATATCGGACCAGTAACAGCAGAGTTATGGTCCTTGATTTAGTTAGAAATGCTATATTGTTATATTTTGCCTCGTTAAGACGATAGGGCCTTCGTTTTTCATCCTATCTTTACCAAACTTTACCACATTGTTAATATCAATGAAAGCTCGGACAAGTTTGAAAACCAGCCATATCGGACTATTACAGCGGAGTTATGGCCCTTGATTTAGTTAAAAATGCTATATTTTGCATCGTTAAGACGATAGAGGCTTCATTGTTCATCCGATCTTTACAAATCTTTATCAGATTGTTAATGTTGTTGAAAGCTCGAACAATTTTGAAAACCAGCTATATCGGACCAGTAACAGGGGAGTTATGGCCCTTGATTTAGTTAAAAATGCTATATTTTGCCTCGTTAAGATGATAGGGGGGCTTCATTGTTCATCCGATCTTTACCAAACTTTATCAGATTGTTAATATCAATGAAAGCTAAGACAATTTCGAAAACCAGTCATATCGGACCAGTAACAGCGGAGTTATTGCCCTTGATTTAGTTGAAATATATTTTCCCTCGTTAAGACTATAGGGTCTTCATTGTTCATCCGATCTTTACCAAACTTTATCAAGTTGTTAATATCAATAAAAGCTCGGACAAGTTCGAAAACCATTCATATCGGACTAGTAACAGCGGAGTTATGGCCCTTGATTTAGTTCAAAATGCTATATTTTGCCTCGCTAAGACGATAGGGCCTTCATTTTTCATCCGATCTTTGCCAAACTTTAGCAGATTTTATGACTTTCTTTTTTTATATTATTATTATTATTATTTATTTTTTTATTTATTTAATTGTTTTTTTTTCTTTTCATATTTTGTTTTTTTTATAATTTTTTTTTTTTTATTATTTTTAGCTCAACTGATCAGAGATCAGCGGAGCTTATGCCGTGGTGCGGTGTCCGTCGTCCGTCCGTCTGTCCGTCTGTCCGTCTGTCCGTCTGTCCGTCTGTCTGTCCGTAAACTTTTATTTGTAGCGACTTCACAGCTGAAACTACTGGATGGATATTCATGAAACTTTACAGAAATGTTGCCCATAAAGTCTAGTTGATCCTAGCAAAAATTCATGTTGATGTGAAATCCAAGATGGCCGCCAAAGCTAAAAATAGAGTTTTAAAATACAAGTTTGTAGCGACTTCTTCTTGAAAACTATAAGTGATATTGATATGGGACTTTTTCTAAAATGATCAGCATGACATGATGTTGATCCTAGTCAAAAATCGTTTTGATTCAACGTTAAACATGGCTGCCAGCGGCCATCTTTGTTTACATAGAGTTATATAGTAAAAACTTGTAGCGACTACTTCTCTGAAACTACTTGGCGGATTGTCATGAAACTTTACAGGAATGTTGCTCTTGATGTCTAATTGATCCTAGAAAAATTTCAGGTCGGCCGGAAATTCAAGATGGCCGTCACAGCTAAAAATAGATTTTTAAAAAATAAGTTTGTAGCGACTACTTCTTGAAAACTATAAGTGATATTGATATGGGACTTTTTCTAAAATGATCAGCATTACATGATGTTGATCCTAGTCAAAAATCGTTTTGATTCAACGTTAAACATGGCTGCCAGCGGCCATCTTTGTTTACATAGAGTTATATAGTAAAAACTTGTAGCGACTACTCCTCTGAAACTACTTGGCGGATTGTCATGAAACTTTACAGGAATGTTGCTCTTGATGTCTAATTGATCCTATCAAAATTTCAGGTCGGCCGGAAATTCAAGATGGCCGTCACAGCTAAAAATAGATTTTTAAAAAATAAGTTTGTAGCGACTACTTCTTGAAAACTATAAGTGATATTGATATGGGACTTTTTCTAAAATGATCAGCATGACATGATGTAGATCCTTGTGGAAAATTATTTTGATTCGACGTTAAACATGGCTGCCAGTGGCCATCTTTGGTTACATAGAGTTATATAGTAAAAACTTGTAGCGACTACTTCTCTGAAACTACTTGACGGATGTTCATGAAACTTCACAGGAATGTTGCTCTTGATGTCTAGTTGATCCTAGAAAAATTTCAGGTCGGCCGGAAATTCAAGATGGCCGCCACAGCTAAAAATAGATTTAAAATAAATAAATTTGTAGCGACTACTTCTTCAAAACAATAAGAGATATTGATATGGGACTTTTTCTAAAATGATCAGAATGACATGATGTTGGTCCTTGTCGAAAATTGTTTTGATTTGACCTTAAACATGGCTGCTTTGTTTACATAGAGTTATATAATGAAAACTTGTAGCGACTACTTCTTTGATACTACCTGACGGATTTTCATGAAACTTTACAGGAATGTTGCTCTTAATGTCTTATTGATCTTAGCAAAATTTCAGGTCGGCCTGAAATTCAAGATGGCCGCCACGGTTAAAAATAGATTTTCAAAAAACAAGTCTGTAGCGACTACTTCCTGAAATCAAAATCAATCAGTAGAGCTTCAAGGTCATTGACCTCTTGTTATTTTTTATTTTTTATTTTTTTGTTTTAGCTCTATGTTGGACCAGTCGGACCAGTAACAGAGGAGTTACGGCTCTTGATTTAGTTAAAAATGCTATATTTTTCCTTCGTTTTTCATCTGATCTTTACCAAACTTTACCAGATTCTTTAGTTATGGCCCTTGATTTAGTTAAAAAGCTGTTTTTTGCCCGAAACTTTCAAAAAAACTGTAAATGGCAGTCAATCGCTTCATTGATGTTATAAGAGCCGTGTTAGCCAGTAGAGCGTCCACAGGCCCTCTTGGGCCTCTTGTTTTAATTGTAATAAAACCGTTCAAAGAAATCGTCTGCTTTTGACTCAGTTTTGTTGAGCTCACCTGAGGTATTGGGATTGCTCTTCATCCATTTGGTTTTTAGTGTGAGCGTGGAAATTTGCAATGGTGCGCAAAGACTGCGTGATCTAATTCTTTTATGAAAGTTATGAAGTTTGTTTGACAATTTTTGCATCTTTTAAAGATCATCAGGTAGGCAATTCAGTGCCATTTTAGATCTCTTGTTTATTATAATAATGATTGTTCAAAGAAATAATCTGCTTTTGACTCAAACATTTTTGTAATTATAACCAAGAGTGTTTGAAGAATTCTTATGCTTTCGACTCTTGAAATTGAATACCGTATAATCCCTAATAAACGCCCCCAGGGGCGTAACATTTTTGAAAAGGGGGGCGTTTATTTGAGACCAAAAATACATAATTTAACTTTTAAATCAAACATTATTTAATGATTTTCTATAAGAAAAATGACAGTCAATCAATTAATACATCGGATTTTAATCTTTTTAGTGATTTTGTGTGTTCCATTGTGAATGAAACAGATTAACTTGCATTTTTTTGTAAGTTTTTACGATATTTCTTTATTATACTGTGCTTCTGATTTGAATCTAATTACTTGTGTTTCTCATTCTAACTTGGGATCATTTATATTATTTGTGATTTCAGACTTCTGAAGTATATGGACCAATTATAGCCAGTGCATGTATTACCAGGGAAATCATCTATAAAGATAATGTATGTGTAATGCTATACAACAGAATATGTTCCTATTAAAGACAGGGTTCCGGAAATACGGTTGCCCGACGCCCCGGGCAAGTGGATTTTGGGTGCAAGTGACCTTCGCAAATCTGGTTGCCCGCCACTTGCCCGACGGACATTTCCATTCCAGAACAAATCAAGTAGCAAACTAGCCATATCAGAATTTCATTCTGATAACTGAATAAAACTGGCCGCTGTTTTTGCCACTAGCGATTGTTAATAAGATCAAACAACTTTCAGTACAATCAACAATCTCGCCCCAGGCAGCTTAATTTGTAGCATTATTTCAATAAACAACTAATTAACCCACACGCGCATTTCACACCGTTTGAAAACAACTTATCCTAACACGACCGTCAGCATGTGTCCATTGGCCAGTGAAATCGCGGCAATTATGTCCGTGACCTTCCAACCATAAACATAGCTACTTTCAGTAAATCTCTGATCGTCATTTGGACCTTCCACCAATCAAATCAGAAAACTCTTTCTTAATTTGCAAATTTAATATGTCAAAATAATGATTGACAGACCCACGGGACGTTATGTTTTTGTTTAGATAATTTTGCCGAAGATTTTTCTTAACGAAAATTCATTTCTTTTACTCGAAGCACTCGTTTATCAATGCGCTTTTATGAGGTATTTGGTGTATTTCATTGATATAGTCTGTAATTAAACGTATATGGAAGTGCATACTACACAAATAAGTTGCATAACTTAGCGATATGCGCATGTCATGGGTTTTCGCGATTTCAGAATAATCATGGAACCTTTTTCTCAAGTTCTGAACTTTCGCTTTTGATAAATAAGGTTACTGCTACTACTTCTTAAACAATTCCTAGGGAACCCTAGTAAGGGAACCCCTATTCACGCCTCTTGCTTTCATCTAATTCCCTTTAGTTAAAATACAAAGCCGTAGGAACATTACCAATACCATGGTTGCAGAAATTGGGGGCCAAGTGAATATTTTTAATAACGTTTTGTCTTGTTTCTTTGCTTGTCGCACATTTAAATGAATACAATAGCTTCCTTTTTTCTGTCAACTGGTTAATTGTACACACTGTGACATTAAAAGTACCATACACTAGCTGCCAATCTTTTTTTTTCGATGGTCATCAAAAATGATGGGGGGTTGTGTGTGTGGTGATTCGGGTGGGGTGGGAGGGCGGAATAAAATGAGTTTGTATACTGTCTCAAAAGATACAAAAGAAGAAAATGCAACCATTTGATTTTTTTATATGAATAAATACAATGTATTAACTTGAATTCATAAAATACACTCTCCCTTCCTTTTCTAAGTATAATGGTCCAAATTATGCGGCGGTCTAACACGAATAATGGTACACCGCCAATTTTTGGGGCAATTAAGTGTTCTTAAATGTGGGGCAAGTGACATTATGGGCAGGGCAAGTGACTTTTGAAAATCCACTTGCCCTGGGCAAGTGGATTTTCAAAATATTTCCAGAACCCTGAAAGACCATTCACAGTTCCCCAGATATCAGCATATCAGCATATCTGTGTATTTCACTCAATTCAAATGATGCAATTAATTTTCTGGACATGCCTATTAGATATAAAAATCATTTTTCTTTTCATTCAGAAGTTTTAATTTCCAAGCATATTATAATAACGAATGTACAGTAAATATTTTGAAGAAATTGACTGTCACCAAATTGACTGTCACCACTTGTATTATCGGTAAAATAACTGTTAAAGCATTCTCGCCCTCGATCTACACTAGTATCATCTCTCGTGTTTGGCGCTTGGAATTATGGGAGGGAAAAGTAGTCCGGTCAGGTGATTTGCATATATATAACAGGGACCAAAACCCAGGTTTTAGGACCCAATCTAGACACGCCGGACAAAAGCACCAAACTTTCCTCAAATGTGTGTTTTATATTTCTATGTATTTTTAAAAGGGTCCCAAAGGTTCGTGAATCCCTAAATGTATTAGGATTATATGCACACCGAATTACCGCACAGCGGATGAAGTCCTGAAAAATCAGGAGGGCACCTGCCGAATATCAGTGATGAATTTGAAAATTCGAAATGACGTCAGTATGCTGTTAAAGCGCACACTGATCAGTATAAATCGGTACTATACCAGTTTATTATTTTGCAAAGTTAAAGTCATCCGGGAGCTTTTTCCAGTTCACCGAGCATTATTTCAAGCATCTTCTGGATAAAACGCTACAATTAAAAAAAAAAGCTGGTGTGCTTTTGACTAAAAAGTTAATGAGGTATTGTCACCACTGGATCGATGTCTCCATGCTCTTGTTAAAGTTGTGTATGTACAGTGTTTTTTTTATGCCTGATTTGGGGGCCATTCACAATTCCAAAAAGTATCATTTTTTCACAATTATATCCAAAAAAGTCACAATCTGAAACATTACTCTTTTTTTTCTTCTTTTTTTTTGGTAAAGGATACCAGTCTTATAAGCTCTACTGATCAGAGATCAGCAGAGCTTATGCCGTGGTGCGGAGTCCGTCGTCCGTCCGTCCGTCCGTCTGTCTGTCCGTAAACTTTTATTTGTAGCGACTTCACAGCTGAAACTACTGGATGGATATTCATGAAACTTTACAGAAATGTTGCCCATAAAGTCTAGTTGATCCTAGCAAAAATTCATGTTGGTGTGAAATCCAAGATGGCCGCCAAAGCTAAAAATAGAGTTTTAAAATACAAGTTTGTAGCGACTTCTTCTTGAAAACTATAAGTGATATTGATATGGGACTTTTTCTAAAATGATCAGCATGACATGATGTTGATCCTAGTCAAAAATCGTTTTGATCCAACGTTAAACATGGCTGCCAGCGGCCATCTTTGTTTACATAGAGTTATATAGTAAAAACTTGTAGCGACTACTTCTCTGAAACTACTTGGCGGATTGTCATGAAACTTTACAGGAATGTTGCTCTTGATGTCTAATTGATCCTAGAAAAATTTCAGGTCGGCCGGAAATTCAAGATGGCCGTCGCAGCTAAAAATAGATTTTTAAAAAATAAGTTTGTAGCGACTACTTCTTGAAAACTATAAGTGATATTGATATGGGACTTTTTCTAAAATGATCAGCATTACATGATGTTGATCCTAGTCAAAAATCGTTTTGATTCAACGTTAAACATGGCTGCCAGCGGCCATCTTTGTTTACATAGAGTTATATAGTAAAAACTTGTAGCGACTACTCCTCTGAAACTACTTGGCGGATTGTCATGAAACTTTACAGGAATGTTGCTCTTGATGTCTAATTGATCCTATCAAAATTTCAGGTCGGCCGGAAATTCAAGATGGCCGTCACAGCTAAAAATAGATTTTTAAAAAATAAGTTTGTAGCGACTACTTCTTGAAAACTATAAGTGATATTGATATGGGACTTTTTCTAAAATGATCAGCATGACATGATGTAGATCCTTGTGGAAAATTATTTTGATTCGACGTTAAACATGGCTGCCAGTAGCCATCTTTGGTTACATAGAGTTATATAGTAAAAACTTGTAGCGACTACTCCTCTGAAACTACTTGACGGATGTTCATGAAACTTCACAGGAATGTTGCTCTTGATGTCTAGTTGATCCTAGAAAAATTTCAGGTCGGCCGGAAATTCAAGATGGCCGCCACAGCTAAAAATAGATTTAAAATAAATAAGTTTGTAGCGACTACTTCTTCAAAACAATAAGAGATATTGATATGGGACTTTTTCTAAAATGATCAGTATGACATGATGTTGGTCCTTGTCGAAAATCGTTTTGATTTGACCTTAAACATGGCTGCTTTGTTTACATAGAGTTATATAATGAAAACTTGTAGCGACTACTTCTTTGAAACTACCTGACGGATTTTCATGAAACTTCACAGGAATGTTGCTCTTAATGTCTTATTGATCTTAGCAAAATTTCAGGTCGGCCGGAAATTCAAGATGGCCGCCACGTTTAAAAATAGATTTTCAAAAAACCAGTCTTTAGCGACTACTTCCTGAAATCAAAATCAATCAGTAGAGCTTCAAGGTCATTGACCTCTTGTATTTTGTTTGGTTTGCTACATGTCTCAATTCCAACCTCTGAAAACTACGTTCTACCTCTACCTAGATTATGTAAAGTAATTTGTAAGTATAGTATTTACCAACAACAAAACTTAAAACCAAGGGATATTAAACTGTGAAAATAAAAGCGAAAAAAGTTTATTTCTCTTTTGTTATAATATTTTACAATTTTCACAATTTCTAGAAAAATGCAGCTATTTTTCACAATGGCATGGGCACAGGCTGCATTCACAAAACACACAAATAAAACACTGATGTATTGGAAACTATTTCATATTATGGTTTCAAACATCACACATGCAGTCGGCATCATTAGACAACTTGATAGAGCCAGGTAACTCAAAATAATGGTTCAAAATTATTGTATTCTGCATATTCAGTTCAGTTCCAGTTGATGTTAAAAACACATCTCCGTATGTATTTACTTTAACAGTTACTCTTCTTTCACTAGTAATGTGTAATTCTTAATAAATACTAGGTGTAAATTTTTTGTCTAAATGTGTCGCAGATGAGCGACCTCACTGCCCTTTGTATAATAAATAGTTAATTACAGTTAAACAGGTTCTTTATATAAACCATTGAAAAGACAAGTCATCAAGCTCTAACAGAGAGGGAAACATAAGTTTTCTTAATTATACATGTTCATAGCAAAATTATTTCAAGTAGCAAAATTAAAATTTTGCCTTCAAAATTGAAATTTTGCCTTTGTCTTTCATATGAGACATTGTATTTTTTAGCTCACTTCTGAACTTAATTTTCTAGTAATATACCAATGCAATATTTTTCAGGTATTTTACCAGCATGGCTTCACTGCGTTGGCCTTCTTCATGGCCCTGATTCTAGGCGTACTCCTAGTGTGTCTCGGGTTTTTCCTCTACGTCATCATTAGAAGGAAGAAGACAGTTTCTCCATCCAAAATCAATGTAAGTAGGGGAATATATATGTGTGGTCCTTCCATGTGTACCCATCACAGACCATCAGAGACGAGACATCTATTGGAGTTTGTATAAGCTTGCAAATTTTGAAAGAAAGAAAAATGACAAGCAAAAAAACCCATGCTTTTTCCATTTTAAGCTTTTATGTCCCGTGACAACAAAAAAGAAGTGCTCAGTCTATTTTAAGCTTTTTATGCCTGTGAGGGGCATAAAAAGCTTAACCTTTATTGTCTGTGAGGTGCATAAAAAGCTTAAAATGAA
The DNA here is from genome assembly GCA_037043455.1 of Cyrtodaria siliqua. NCBI lineage: Eukaryota > Metazoa > Mollusca > Bivalvia > Adapedonta > Hiatellidae > Cyrtodaria > Cyrtodaria siliqua. The sequence goes on from JAWPHD010021963.1 coordinate 20,084, forward strand.
GTAAGCATGTATTTTGCTTGTCATTTTATTGAATTTATTCTATCCATGATAGTGGAGGGTGCATTTAGTGTTGGCCTTGTACGTCCATCTAAGGTAACAAATAGAGGGTTATGTGGCTAGGGAGTATGTGTTTGAGGTTTCAGTCCTAAGTATCATTTTAACTAAAATTACTTCTAGCAGGTAACTCAATTATTAAATAATAAATAATTTGTTGACACTTGTTGGAAATTATTAAGATTTACGTTAATGGGGTGGCAGGCTAAACTGTGCAGAAGTTTCTAAATGGACATTTTAAAATAACGCTGAACTTGAGCCCCTAGACTGGTGCTTTCAGAAACACCTTCCTTAAAAAACAAGTGTATAGTTTATTGTATTATATTTGGTGTATATGTTTTGCAGCAAGAGAAGATGATGCTAGAGCGAGGTAAAACTATCATGATGAGTGAGACAGATGCTATGAAGAAAGGCGGCCATACCATCAACGATTATAGGTAGGGACTTCTGTATGCATCTTACTTTTATCAAACCTCAAACTACGCTGCCAACTTTCTCAATACTTTAGTTGATTTATGGATGTAGTTAGACTGAAAGTCCAAACATGGTGCACATCCGTGGTTGAGGTCTTAACGACCTTCTGGTCTCTCACCACTGTGGGTTCGAATCTCACTGGCAGCTCAACTTAAGTGAGAAAGTTTTGATTCTCACTGATGACGGGAGGTATACAGTATAAAGTACTGGTTCTACCCTGGAAAAATGGGTTGGTCTGCCTCAACCACAAAAAGAGTGACCATCATATATGAGCAGACATGTGCTAAAAATGACGTAAAACACCATTCAAACCAAAGACTGAAACTATAGAATCCCACCCTTACTTTGGAGGGATTCATTGATTCTGCTCAAATGTCTATATAATTCATTGTACTTTTGCATTAAAAGGTTAGAATATAAATCTTGAACATTATACTAAACCCAAATGTTTCCCAGACCAAAAGCCATTGATCAGCTTCATTTACCTACTCAACTTTGAATGTGTTATGTTGTTTTGTCTCTATGAGATGTTTGTAACTGTGGTGCTCACGCCACAAGGCACCATGAAGCTTAACTTCGATTTGAATCTCCCAACTCAATTCAGTCTTAAAGACGCTAAATCTGGTCATCCTGTTGTCCGGTGTCTTGCGGGCATTCATCGGCCTAAACTGTGGCTTTGGAATACCGAAAGTGGAATCACATGTATTGTGTCTCTAACTCCTCCAATGGAAGAGTAATAAGGTTATGAAAAGTTACGAACATTAAGACCAAAGAGACTTAGTAGATCTTGTGTCAGCTATATTCCGATAATGGTGTTAATGTGAACTTAAACAATACAAATGCAAACGAATGATACCAAAATCAATGTTGAATACATCGCACAACTACGGGGCCAAATACACATATGAAGACTCCCTGTTTTAGATAACGTTTTGTTTTTGCTTGGAGAAAGGGTTTTACTACATGACTCATGTAACGACAGGCTTTTTACTTCTTGGTTTCACAATGATCGTCTATTTCTGGTTTATAAACGATATGTTAGAACAGCAATGTTCGTTTGAGCAATTCTACAGTATGGTCAGTGTAGGTGACTATATTTTACAGTATGATAGGTGAAGGTGACTATAGTCAGGGTTCAGAAATTGAAGGACAATGTTTGATTGATCAATTTACAGTATGATAGGTGAAGGTGACTCGTTAGTCAGGGTACAGAGATTGAAGGACAATGTTTGTTTGGTCAATTTACAGTATGATAGGTGAAGGTGACTCTATATTACAGTATGATAGGTGAAGGTGACTCTATAGTGGGCGTGCTGGGAATGAAGGACAAGATGCAGATGCACCGAGAGATCGACAGTCTGGACATCGTCAACACCGTCAATATCGACACTGGTATTGAGAGTGAGAGGAATGAGGCATCCATGGTTACCACCGACCTTCTCATATCTGGTAGGATGACAGATATATTCCTCATTTGTGCTGTTTTTATGATTGCTTCTATAGTTTCCATAACAATATCTGTACTTTAGGGAAGAATGTATTAAATTCACATTACGTGGTTGGAGAATTAACTTTCATACCCCATCCAACCCCTTCGTCAAGAAGCGAAAACAGGGTTGGCTGGGGTTTGAAATAAAACCTTAATTTCGGCTTGAACGGTTTGCATATTGTAAAATTTAAATATTTAATAGGTAATATTAAACATGTTGTCACATTTTTTCAGTAAAAAATGTTTTTAAACGTTTTATTGTCGAAATATCTTTTATAAAATACTGCTAATATAAGCTTCCCATCGCTTAATGGAATTAAGGCGGGACCATGTAATGGAATTAAGGCGGGACCATGTAATGGAATTAAGGCGGGACCATGTAATGGAATTAAGGCGGGACCATGTAATGGAATTAAGGCGGGACCATGTAATGGAATTAAGGCGGGACCATGTAATGGAATTAAGGCGGGACCATGTAATGGAATTAAGGCTGGACCATGTAATGGAATTAAGGCGGGACCATGTAATGGAATTAAGGCTGGACCATGTAATGGAATTAAGGCGGGACCATGTAATGGAATTAAGGCGGGACCATGTAATGGAATTAAGGCGGGACCATGTAATGGAATTAAGGCGGGACCATGTAATGGAATTAAGGCGGGACCATGTAATGGAATTAAGGCGGGACCACGTAATGGAATTAAGGCGGGACCACGTAATGGAATTAAGGCTGGACCATGTAATGGAATTAAGGCTGGACCATGTAATGGAATTAAGGCTGGACCATGTAATGGAATTAAGGCTGGACCATGTAATGGAATTAAGGCGGGACCATGTAATGGAATTAAGGCGGGACCATGTAATGGAATTAAGGCGGGACCATGTAATAAAAATTAAGGTGGGACCATGTAATGGAATTAAGGCGGGACCATGTAATGGACTTTCTCAGTAAAGAATTATTTGTCAATTTATAAAAAAAATGAGATGCCTTGTCTTGATATTATGTTTTGCATAACAGATACGCACATCCACTTTTTTCATATGTGTTGGAAAATCTTATTACTGTCGGGGGCGGATAAAAATCGCGTGCATTAACAATGATATAGAAAATGTTAAAAGTTACATGAACTCGTTATGTAAACAAACTTACAAAACCCTGATTGATGGCAGTGTCAGTGCACAAACTATGAGTGGTGTGCAGAAAAATTACTTGATCATGGCTATCAAGTTCAGATAGGGAAATTCCAACTCTCAGTATAACAGAGCCTCGGTTCCGATAAAAACAGTTATACCTCGTTTTGGAATTGCCTATCTGCAACAGAGACCCATGAAAGATTCTTATAATTTCTTCAGTTTTCTGGATACAAGTTCAATCAGATCAATTTTACAGAGTTGTTGCTCACCGGTTAACTTTAAAATGGTAATAAAGGTAAACATATAAGATGAAAGTCAGTAACGTGCAGAACAAAATTAAAAATATCGCCAATTTCAAATGCCACTGGATTTGAAAAGATCGGATTTTCTAATTTTATACAAATGTCTACACATAAACCTACAGTAAAATATTTTCTGTTGTTTTTTACCACAAAATTTCAGGCTTTACCAAATAAATTTTGTTTGAGCGTGTTCTTTTATGGAAAAATACAAATTTATAGAAAAAATTAAAGAAACCTGTATATATTGTATTGACCATTTGAATTGATTAGTGGAAGAAATAAAAAAGTCCATTTAAAGTTGTGATACCATAAGTATAACATTTTTGCCGTCTGCTATTTGTCAGGTCTTTACAGCAATAAGGATATCACACAAGGAACAAAGGATGCCGTGCTGGGGAACCTGCGTAACCGACGGACACATATGGACCGGCAACAGGACGAAGACTATAAACGAGAGATGAAGAAACTGTACAAGAAAATCAGCACTAAAAATAGGGTAAGTTTATAGAAGCATAATCTAAAACCTTTTTGCCTCTCAGCAGGTTCGAATCCCACTGGGAGCTTGACTTGTCAGGTAAGAAAGTGTTGATTCTTACGAATGGCAGGAGGTATGTAGTATTGGTTCTACCCAGGAAAAATGGGGTGGTCTGCCTTGACTACAAAAAATCGAAATTACCTTCATATATGGCCTAACATGTGCTAAAAATGACGTAAAACACCGTTTTATATTCAAATACAGTAGTTTTATTTTCTCTGATGGTGTTTTTAAAGCTTACAAATGATAAATAATTTATCAAGACATATAAGATTTAAGACAAAAAAGATTTCATAAATAGATATGTAGGCTAGTACTAAGATAATATTGATATTGAATATACACCAATTCTCTTATTTTCAGCTGTCACTGGAAAAACATGCTATGCAACCCTCTGGGCTTTTCAGTTCATAGCAGTTCTTACGATTTATATTATTATGTGATTATTAGGAGATATGTTGTTTTTGTGCTGTTTGTTGTCTGTCTCGTATGTATGTCACAAACTTTGTACGGACTAGTTCTCCTGAACCCCTGGTTCAGTACCAAGCCTAGTTGCGAATATGATTGCCATATTCCGGTTGAATGCTTTTTGGCCCTTTAAAGGTTTTAATGTACAAAGTTTGTGCGGACTAGTTCCCCTAAATCCCTGGCCGGATTTCAACGAAACTTGGCAAGGGTGATCAGTACTAAGCCTAGTTGCGCATAACCTCGCCCGCCGTGTTGCGGTTAAATGATTTTTGGCGGAGTTATGGCCCTTAGCAGGTTTTAATAGAAAAAACTTTGTCCAGGCTAGTTCTTCTGAACCCCTGGCCAGATTTCAAACGTGGCAATATCATCGCCATATTCTGGTTGAATGATTTTTGGTGAAGTTATGGCCCTTTAAACGTTTTAATACACAAACTTTGTCCGGACTAGTTCTCCTGAACCCCTGGCCGGACTTCCATCGAAACTTGGAAGAATGATCAGTATCAAGCCTAGTTGCGCATATCATCACCATGTTCTGGTTGAATGATTTTTGGCGGATTTATGGCCCTTCCCCCAGTGGGGGACACCTCTTTGAACTAAAAACAACCTCTAGCTAAGCTTATAGCAGTTTTTAGCTCTACTGATCAGAGATCAGCAGAGCTTATGCCGTGGTGCGGCGTCCGTCGTCCGTCCGTCTGTCCGTCCGTTAACTTTTATTTGTAGCGACTACTCCTCTGAAACTACTGGATGGATATTCATAAAACTTTACAGAAATGTTGCCCATGAAGTCTAGTTGATCCTAGCAAAAATTCATGTTGATGTGAAATCCGAGATGGCCGCCAAAGCTAAAAATAGATTTTTTTCTGTCCGTCCGTCCGTTAACTTTTATTTGTAGCGACTACTCCTCTGAAACTACTGGATGGATATTCATAAAACTTAACAGAAATGTTGCCCATGAAGTCTAGTTGATCCTAGCAAAAATTCATGTTGATGTGAAATCCAAGATGGCCGCCAAAGCTAAAAATAGATTTTTACTCCTCTGAAACTACTTGACGGATTTTCATGAAACTTCACAGGAATGTTGCTCTTGATGTCTAAATGATCTTAGCAAAATTTCAGGTCGGCCGGAAATTCAAGATGGCCGCCACGGCTAAAAATAAATTTTCAAAATACAAGTTTGTAGCGACTACTTCTTGAAAACTATAAGTGATATTGATATGGGACTTTTTCTTAAATGATCAGCATGACATGATGGTTATCCAAGTCGAACATTATTTTGATTCGACATTAAACATGGCTGCCAGTGGCCATCTTTGTTTACATACAGTTATATAATGAAAACTTGTAGCGACTACTCCTCTGAAACTACTTGACGGATTTTCATGAAACTTCACAGAAATGTTGCTCTTGATGTCTAATTGATCCTAGCAAAATTTCAGGTCGGCTGGAAATTCAAGATGGCCGCCATGGCTAAAAATAGATTTTCAAAATGCAAGTTTGTAGCGACTACTTCTTGAAAACTATAAGTGATATTGATATGGGACTTTTTCTAAGATGATCAGCATTACATGATGTTGGTCCTTGTCAAAAATCATTTTGATTAGATGTAAACATGGCTGTCAGCGGCCATCTTTGTTTACATAGAATTATATAATGAAAACTTGTAGCGACTACTCCTCTGAAACTTCTTGACGGATTTTCATGAACTTCACAGGAATGTTGCTCTTGATGTCTAATTGATCCTAGCAAAATATCAGGTCGGCCGGAAATTCAAGATGGCCGCCACGGCTAAAAATAAATTTTCAAAAAACAAGTTTGTAGCGACTACTTCCTGAAATCAAAATCAATCAGTAGAGCTTCAAGGTCATTGACCTCTTGTTTTTATTACATGGGGAACCACTCAAGGAGTTTAATACATAAGTTAATTTAGCCATTTTTACCACTGCCAATGCCAAACATTCATTTGTGTATGCCAAAATGACTTCAGCCAAATTGGCTATTAAAAATACTTAACAAGCCTTTAGCCATTATAAATTTGCTTAGCCTATGGTGACTGGCTGATCTGGGTTTACAGTGAGCGCAA
>JAWPHD010021964.1:0-26617 GCA_037043455.1 Cyrtodaria siliqua
AGAAATGAAACGGGCACACTATGGCACGCAGAATGATACTTGTTGACATTTCATTGCCAAGGGACGTAATACGTGTACGGGAAAATAGGACAAACAGAGATAACTTAGATTTTTACGCGATCTGATAGTACATATGATTATTATTCATAACAGTAATACGTATAGAATATGTACAATATTATCTGGCTTGTTGTTATGATTGTTAATATGACTATTGTTATAATTATTGCAGCAAACCTGTATCAAGACACAACGTTAATCGCTTCTCAAGTGAGCCCAGAAGTTGCATGTACAAGCCATGACAAGCCAACAATGCGTTCCACCGTAAGTTTTTCATATGTATACGTACTTTCAACAGATATGCACAAGTCAGAAATGAAACGGGCACACTATGGCACGCAGAATGATACTTGTTGACATTTCATTGCCAAGGGACGTAATACGTGTACGGGAAAATAGGACAAACAGAGATAACTTAGATGTTTACGCGATCTGATAGTACATATGATTATTATTCATAATAGTAATACGTATATAATATGTACAATATTATCTGGCTTGTTGTTATGATTTTTTAATATGACTATTGTTATAATTATTGCAGCAAACCTGTATCAAGACACAACGTTAATCGCTTTTCAAGTGAGCCCAGAAGTTGCATGTACAAGCCATGACAAACCAACAATGCGTTCCACCGTAAGTTTTTCATATGTATACGCACTTTCAACAGATATGCACACATCAGAAATGAAACGTGCACTCTATGGCACGCAGAATGATACTTGTTGACATTTCATTGCCAAGGGACGTAATACGTGTACGGGAAAATAGGACAAACAGAGATAACTTAGATTTTTACGCGATCTGATAGTACATATGATTATTATTCATAACAGTAATACGTATAGAATATGTACAATATTATCTGGCTTGTTGTTATGATTGTTAATATGACTATTGTTATAATTATTGCAGCAAACCTGTATCAAGACACAACGTTAATCGCTTCTCAAGTGAGCCCAGAAGTTGCATGTACAAGCCATGACAAGCCAACATTGCGTTCCACCGTATGTTTATCATATGTATACGTACTTTCAACAGATATGCACAAGTCAGAAATGAAACGGGCACTCTATGGCACGCAGAATGATACTTGTTGACATTTCATTGCCAAGGGACGTAATACGTGTACGGGAAAATAGGACAAACAGAGATAACTTAGATTTTTACGCGATCTGATAGTACATATGATTGTTATTCATAATAGTAATACGTATAGAATATGTACAATATTATCTGGCTTGTTGTTATGATTGTTAATATGACTATTGTTATAATTATTGCAGCAAACCTGTATCAAGACACAACGTTAATCGCTTTTCAAGTGAGCCCAGAAGTTGCATGTACAAGCCATGACAAGCCAACAATGCGTTCCACCGTAAGTTTTTCATATGTATACGCACTTTCAACAGATATGCACACATCAGAAATGAAACGTGCACTCTATGGCACGCAGAATGATACTTGTTGACATTTCATTGCCAAGGGACGTAATACGTGTACGGGAAAATAGGACAAACAGAGATAACTTAGATTTTTACGCGATCTGATAGTACATATGATTATTATTCATAACAGTAATACGTATAGAATATGTACAATATTATCTGGCTTGTTGTTATGATAGTTAATATGACTATTGTTATAATTATTGCAGCAAACCTGTATCAAGACACAACGTTAATCGCTTCTCAAGTGAGCCCAGAAGTTGCATGTACAAGCCATGACAAGCCAACATTGCGTTCCACCGTAAGTTTATCATATGTATACGTACTTTCAACAGATATGCACAAGTCAGAAATGAAACGGGCACTCTATGGCACGCAGAATGATACTTGTTGACATTTCATTGCCAAGGGACGTAATACGTGTACGGGAAAATAGGACAAACAGAGATAACTTAGATTTTTACGCGATCTGATAGTACATATGATTATTATTCATAATAGTAATACGTATAGAATATGTACAATATTATCTGGCTTGTTGTTATGATTGTTAATATGACTATTGTTATAATTATTGCAGCAAACCTGTATCAAGACACAACGTTAATCGCTTCTCAAGTGAGCCCAGAAGTTGCATGTACAAGCCATGACAAGCCAACAATGCGTTCCACCGTAAGTTTTTCATATGTATACGTACTTTCAACAGATATGCACAAGTCAGAAATGAAACGGGCACTCTATGGCACGCAGAATGATACTTGTTGACATTTCATTGCCAAGGGACGTAATACGTGTACGGGAAAATAGGACAAACAGAGATAACTTAGATTTTTACGCGATCTGATAGTACATATGATTATTATTCATAATAGTAATACGTATAGAATATGTACAATATTATCTGGCTTGTTGTTATGATTGTTAATATGACTATTGTTATAATTATTGCAGCAAACCTGTATCAAGACACAACGTTAATCGCTTCTCAAGTGAGCCCAGAAGTTGCATGTACAAGCCATGACAAGCCAACATTGCATTCCACCGTAAGTTTATCATATGTATACGTACTTTCAACAGATATGCACAAGTCAGAAATGAAACGGGCACTCTATGGCACGCAGAATGATACTTGTTGACATTTCATTGCCAAGGGACGTAATACGTGTACGGGAAAATAGGACAAACAGAGATAACTTAGATTTTTACGCGATCTGATAGTACATATGATTATTATTCATAATAGTAATACGTAAAGAATATGTACAATATTATCTGGCTTGTTGTTATGATTGTTAATATGACTATTGTTATAATTATTGCAGCAAACCTGTATCAAGACACAACGTTAATCGCTTCTCAAGTGAGCCCAGAAGTTGCATGTACAAGCCATGACAAGCCAACATTGCATTCCACCGTAAGTTTATCATATGTATACGTACTTTCAACAGATATGCACAAGTCAGAAATGAAACGGGCACTCTATGGCACGCAGAATGATACTTGTTGACATTTCATTGCCAAGGGACGTAATACGTGTACGGGAAAATAGGACAAACAGAGATAACTTAGATTTTTACGCGATCTGATAGTACATATGATTATTATTCATAACAGTAATACGTATAGAATATGTACAATATTATCTGGCTTGTTGTTATGATTGTTAATATGACTATTGTTATAATTATTGCAGCAAACCTGTATCAAGACACAACGTTAATCGCTTCTCAAGTGAGCCCAGAAGTTGCATGTACAAGCCATGACAAGCCAACAATGCGTTCCACCGTAAGTTTTTCATATGTATACGTACTTTCAACAGATATGCACAAGTCAGAAATGAAACGGGCACACTATGGCACGCAGAATGATACTTGTTGACATTTCATTGCCAAGGGACGTAATACGTGTACGGGAAAATAGGACAAACAGAGATAACTTAGATGTTTACGCAATCTGATATGTCCAAATGGTTATTATTTATAAAGGTATTACGTATAGAATATGTACATTATTATCTGGCGTGTTGTAATGGTTGTTACTATGATACTTATTATGATTATTGCAGCAAACCAGTATCAAGACACAACGTTAATCTCTTTCAAGTGAGCCCAGAAGTTGCATGTACAAGCCATGACAAACCAACAATGCGTTCCACCGTAAGTTTTTCATATGTATACGCACTTTCAACAGATATGCACACATCAGAAATGAAACGTGCACTCTATGGCACGCAGAATGATACTTGTTGACATTTCATTGCCAAGGGACGTAATACGTGTACGGGAAAATAGGACAAACAGAGATAACTTAGATTTTTACGCGATCTGATAGTACATATGATTATTATTCATAACAGTAATACGTATAGAATATGTACAATATTATCTGGCTTGTTGTTATGATTGTTAATATGACTATTGTTATAATTATTGCAGCAAACCTGTATCAAGACACAACGTTAATCGCTTCTCAAGTGAGCCCAGAAGTTGCATGTACAAGCCATGACAAGCCAACATTGCGTTCCACCGTAAGTTTATCATATGTATACGTACTTTTCAACAGATATGCACAAGTCAGAAATGAAACGGGCACTATATGGCACGCAGAATGATACTTGTTGACATTTCATTGCCAAGGGACGTAATACGTGTACGGGAAAATAGGACAAACAGAGATAACTTAGATTTTTACGCGATCTGATAGTACATATGATTATTATTCATAATAGTAATACGTATAGAATATGTACAATATTATCTGGCTTGTTGTTATGATTGTTAATATGACTATTGTTATAATTATTGCAGCAAACCTGTATCAAGACACAACGTTAATCGCTTCTCAAGTGAGCCCAGAAGTTGCATGTACAAGCCATGACAAGCCAACAATGCGTTCCACCGTAAGTTTTTCATATGTATACGTACTTTCAACAGATATGCACAAGTCAGAAATGAAACGGGCACTCTATGGCACGCAGAATGATACTTGTTGACATTTCATTGCCAAGGGACGTAATACGTGTACGGGAAAATAGGACAAACAGAGATAACTTAGATTTTTACGCGATCTGATAGTACATATGATTATTATTCATAATAGTAATACGTATAGAATATGTACAATATTATCTGGCTTGTTGTTATGATTGTTAATATGACTATTGTTATAATTATTGCAGCAAACCTGTATCAAGACACAACGTTAATCGCTTCTCAAGTGAGCCCAGAAGTTGCATGTACAAGCCATGACAAGCCAACATTGCATTCCACCGTATGTTTATCATATGTATACGTACTTTCAACAGATATGCACAAGTCAGAAATGAAACGGGCACTCTATGGCACGCAGAATGATACTTGTTGACATTTCATTGCCAAGGGACGTAATACGTGTACGGGAAAATAGGACAAACAGAGATAACTTAGATTTTTACGCGATCTGATAGTACATATGATTATTATTCATAATAGTAATACGTAAAGAATATGTACAATATTATCTGGCTTGTTGTTATGATTGTTAATATGACTATTGTTATAATTATTGCAGCAAACCTGTATCAAGACACAACGTTAATCGCTTCTCAAGTGAGCCCAGAAGTTGCATGTACAAGCCATGACAAGCCAACAATGCGTTCCACCGTAAGTTTTTCATATGTATACGTACTTTCAACAGATATGCACAAGTCAGAAATGAAACGGGCACTCTATGGCACGCAGAATGATACTTGTTGACATTTCATTGCCAAGGGACGTAATACGTGTACGGGAAAATAGGACAAACAGAGATAACTTAGATTTTTACGCGATCTGATAGTACATATGATTATTATTCATAATAGTTATACGTATAGAATATGTACAATATTATCAGGCTTGTTGTTATGATTGTTAATATGACTATTGTTATAATTATTGCAGCAAACCTGTATCAAGACACAACGTTAATCGCTTCTCAAGTGAGCCCAGAAGTTGCATGTACAAGCCATGACAAGCCAACATTGCATTCCACCGTAAGTTTATCATATGTATACGTACTTTCAACAGATATGCACAAGTCAGAAATGAAACGGGCACTCTATGGCACGCAGAATGATACTTGTTGACATTTCATTGCCAAGGGACGTAATACGTGTACGGGAAAATAGGACAAACAGAGATAACTTAGATTTTTACGCGATCTGATAGTACATATGATTATTATTCATAATAGTAATACGTAAAGAATATGTACAATATTATCTGGCTTGTTGTTATGATTGTTAATATGACTATTGTTATAATTATTGCAGCAAACCTGTATCAAGACACAACGTTAATCGCTTCTCAAGTGAGCCCAGAAGTTGCATGTACAAGCCATGACAAGCCAACAATGCGTTCCACCGTAAGTTTTTCATATGTATACGTACTTTCAACAGATATGCACAAGTCAGAAATGAAACGGGCACTCTATGGCACGCAAAATGATACTTGTTGACATTTCATTGCCAAGGGACGTAATACGTGTACGGGAAAATAGGACAAACAGAGATAACTTAGATTTTTACGCGATCTGATAGTACATATGATTATTATTCATAACAGTAATACGTATAGAATATGTACAATATTATCTGGCTTGTTGTTATGATTGTTAATATGACTATTGTTATAATTATTGCAGCAAACCTGTATCAAGACACAACGTTAATCGCTTCTCAAGTGAGCCCAGAAGTTGCATGTACAAGCCATGACAAGCCAACAATGCGTTCCACCGTAAGTTTTTCATATGTATACGCACTTTCAACAGATAGGCACACATCAGAAATGAAACGTGCACTCTATGGCACGCAGAATGATACTTGTTGACATTTCATTGCCAAGGGACGTAATACGTGTACGGGAAAATAGGACAAACAGAGATAACTTAGATTTTTACGCGATCTGATAGTACATATGATTATTATTCATAACAGTAATACGTATAGAATATGTACAATATTATCTGGCTTGTTGTTATGATTGTTAATATGACTATTGTTATAATTATTGCAGCAAACCTGTATCAAGACACAACGTTAATCGCTTCTCAAGTGAGCCCAGAAGTTGCATGTACAAGCCATGACAAGCCAACATTGCGTTCCACCGTAAGTTTATCATATGTATACGTACTTTCAACAGATATGCACAAGTCAGAAATGAAACGGGCACTCTATGGCACGCAGAATGATACTTGTTGACATTTCATTGCCAAGGGACGTAATACGTGTACGGGAAAATAGGACAAACAGAGATAACTTAGATTTTTACGCGATCTGATAGTACATATGATTATTATTCATAATAGTAATACGTACAGAATATGTACAATATTATCTGGCTTGTTGTTATGATTGTTAATATGACTATTGTTATAATTATTGCAGCAAACCTGTATCAAGACACAACGTTAATCGCTTCTCAAGTGAGCCCAGAAGTTGCATGTACAAGCCATGACAAGCCAACAATGCGTTCCACCGTAAGTTTTTCATATGTATACGTACTTTCAACAGATATGCACAAGTCAGAAATGAAACGGGCACTCTATGGCACGCAGAATGATACTTGTTGACATTTCATTGCCAAGGGACGTAATACGTGTACGGGAAAATAGGACAAACAGAGATAACTTAGATTTTTACGCGATCTGATAGTACATATGATTATTATTCATAATAGTAAAACGTATAGAATATGTACAATACTATCTGGCTTGTTGTTATGATTGTTAATATGACTATTGTTATAATTATTGCAGCAAACCTGTATCAAGACACAACGTTAATCGCTTTTCAAGTGAGCCCAGAAGTTGCATGTACAAGCCATGACAAGCCAACAATGCGTTCCACCGTAAGTTTTTCATATGTATACGCACTTTCAACAGATATGCACACATCAGAAATGAAACGTGCACTCTATGGCACGCAGAATGATACTTGTTGACATTTCATTGCCGAGGGACGTAATACGTGTACGGGAAAATAGGACAAACAGAGATAACTTAGATTTTTACGCGATCTGATAGTACATATGATTATTATTCATAATAGTAATACGTAAAGAATATGTACAATATTATCTGGCTTGTTGTTATGATTGTTAATATGACTATTGTTATAATTATTGCAGCAAACCTGTATCAAGACACAACGTTAATCGCTTCTCAAGTGAGCCCAGAAGTTGCATGTACAAGCCATGACAAGCCAACAATGCGTTCCACCGTAAGTTTTTCATATGTATACGTACTTTCAACAGATATGCACAAGTAAGAAATGAAACGGGCACTCTATGGCACGCAGAATGATACTTGTTGACATTTCATTGCCAAGGGACGTAATACGTGTACGGGAAAATAGGACAAACAGAGATAACTTAGATTTTTACGCGATCTGATAGTACATATGATTATTATTCATAATAGTAATACGTATAGAATATGTACAATATTATCTGGCTTGTTGTTATGATTGTTAATATGACTATTGTTATAATTATTGCAGCAAACCTGTATCAAGACACAACGTTAATCGCTTCTCAAGTGAGCCCAGAAGTTGCATGTACAAGCCATGACAAGCCAACATTGCGTTCCACCGTAAGTTTATCATATGTATACGTACTTTCAACAGATATGCACAAGTCAGAAATGAAACGGGCACTCTATGGCACGCAGAATGATACTAGTTGACATTTCATTGCCAAGGGACGTAATACGTGTACGGGAAAATAGGACAAACAGAGATAACTTAGATTTTTACGCGATCTGATAGTACATATGATTATTATTCATAATAGTAATACGTATAGAATATGTACAATATTATCTGGCTTGTTGTTATGATTGTTAATATGACTATTGTTATAATTATTGCAGCAAACCTGTATCAAGACACAACGTTAATCGCTTTTCAAGTGAGCCCAGAAGTTGCATGTACAAGCCATGACAAGCCAACAATGCGTTCCACCGTAAGTTTTTCATATGTATACGCACTTTCAACAGATATGCACACATCAGAAATGAAACGTGCACTCTATGGCACGCAGAATGATACTTGTTGACATTTCATTGCCAAGGGACGTAATACGTGTACGGGAAAATAGGACAAACAGAGATAACTTAGATTTTTACGCGATCTGATAGTACATATGATTATTATTCATAATAGTAATACGTAAAGAATATGTACAATATTATCTGGCTTGTTGTTATGATTGTTAATATGACTATTGTTATAATTATTGCAGCAAACCTGTATCAAGACACAACGTTAATCGCTTCTCAAGTGAGCCCAGAAGTTGCATGTACAAGCCATGACAAGCCAACAATGCGTTCCACCGTAAGTTTTTCATATGTATACGTACTTTCAACAGATATGCACAAGTCAGAAATGAAACGGGCACTCTATGGCACGCAGAATGATACTTGTTGACATTTCATTGCCAAGGGACGTAATACGTGTACGGGAAAATAGGACAAACAGAGATAACTTAGATTTTTACGCGATCTGATAGTACATATGATTATTATTCATAATAGTAATACGTATAGAATATGTACAATATTATCTGGCTTGTTGTTATGATTGTTAATATGACTATTGTTATAATTATTGCAGCAAACCTGTATCAAGACACAACGTTAATCGCTTTTCAAGTGAGCCCAGAAGTTGCATGTACAAGCCATGACAAGCCAACAATGCGTTCCACCGTAAGTTTTTCATATGTATATGCACTTTCAACAGATATGCACACATCAGAAATGAAACGTGCACTCTATGGCACGCAGAATGATACTTGTTGACATTTCATTGCCAAGGGACGTAATACGTGTACGGAAAAATAGGACAAACAGAGATAACTTAGATTTTTACGCGATCTGATAGTACATATGATTATTATTCATAATAGTAATACGTAAAGAATATGTACAATATTATCTGGCTTGTTGTTATGATTGTTAATATGACTATTGTTATAATTATTGCAGCAAACCTGTATCAAGACACAACGTTAATCGCTTCTCAAGTGAGCCCAGAAGTTGCATGTACAAGCCATGACAAGCCAACAATGCGTTCCACCGTAAGTTTTTCATATGTATACGTACTTTCAACAGATATGCACAAGTCAGAAATGAAACGGGCACTCTATGGCACGCAGAATGATACTTGTTGACATTTCATTGCCAAGGGACGTAATACGTGTACGGGAAAATAGGACAAACAGAGATAACTTAGATTTTTACGCGATCTGATAGTACATATGATTATTATTCATAATAGTAATACGTATAGAATATGTACAATATTATCTGGCTTGTTGTTATGATTGTTAATATGACTATTGTTATAATTATTGCAGCAAACCTGTATCAAGACACAACGTTAATCGCTTTTCAAGTGAGCCCAGAAGTTGCATGTACAAGCCATGACAAGCCAACAATGCGTTCCACCGTAAGTTTTTCATATGTATATGCACTTTCAACAGATATGCACACATCAGAAATGAAACGTGCACTCTATGGCACGCAGAATGATACTTGTTGACATTTCATTGCCAAGGGACGTAATACGTGTACGGAATAATAGGACAAACAGAGATAACTTAGATTTTTACGCGATCTGATAGTACATATGATTATTATTCATAATAGTAATACGTAAATAATATGTACAATATTATCTGGCTTGTTGTTATGATTGTTAATATGACTATTGTTATAATTATTGCAGCAAACCTGTATCAAGACACAACGTTAATCGCTTCTCAAGTGAGCCCAGAAGTTGCATGTACAAGCCATGACAAGCCAACAATGCGTTCCACCGTAAGTTTTTCATATGTATACGTACTTTCAACAGATATGCACAAGTCAGAAATGAAACGGGCACTCTATGGCACGCAGAATGATACTTGTTGACATTTCATTGCCAAGGGACGTAATACGTGTACGGGAAAATAGGACAAACAGAGATAACTTAGATTTTTACGCGATCTGATAGTACATATGATTATTATTCATAATAGTAATACGTATAGAATATGTACAATATTATCTGGCTTGTTGTTATGATTGTTAATATGACTATTGTTATAATTATTGCAGCAAACCTGTATCAAGACACAACGTTAATCGCTTTTCAAGTGAGCCCAGAAGTTGCATGTACAAGCCATGACAAGCCAACAATGCGTTCCACCGTAAGTTTTTCATATGTATATGCACTTTCAACAGATATGCACACATCAGAAATGAAACGTGCACTCTATGGCACGCAGAATGATACTTGTTGACATTTCATTGCCAAGGGACGTAATACGTGTACGGAAAAATAGGACAAACAGAGATAACTTAGATTTTTACGCGATCTGATAGTACATATGATTATTATTCATAATAGTAATACGTAAAGAATATGTACAATATTATCTGGCTTGTTGTTATGATTGTTAATATGACTATTGTTATAATTATTGCAGCAAACCTGTATCAAGACACAACGTTAATCGCTTCTCAAGTGAGCCCAGAAGTTGCATGTACAAGCCATGACAAGCCAACAATGCGTTCCACCGTAAGTTTTTCATATGTATACGTACTGTCAACAGATATGCACAAGTCAGAAATGAAACGGGCACTCTATGGCACGCAGAATGATACTTGTTGACATTTCATTGCCAAGGGACGTAATACGTGTACGGGAAAATAGGACAAACAGAGATAACTTAGATTTTTACGCGATCTGATAGTACATATGATTATTATTCATAATAGTAATACGTATAGAATATGTACAATATTATCTGGCTTGTTGTTATGATTGTTAATATGACTATTGTTATAATTATTGCAGCAAACCTGTATCAAGACACAACGTTAATCGCTTCTCAAGTGAGCCCAGAAGTTGCATGTACAAGCCATGACAAGCCAACATTGCGTTCCACCGTAAGTTTATCATATGTATACGTACTTTCAACAGATATGCACAAGTCAGAAATGAAACGGGCACTCTATGGCACGCAGAATGATACTTGTTGACATTTCATTGCCAAGGGACGTAATACGTGTACGGGAAAATAGGACAAACAGAGATAACTTAGATTTTTACGCGATCTGATAGTACATATGATTATTATTCATAATAGTAATACGTATAGAATATGTACAATATTATCTGGCTTGTTGTTATGATTGTTAATATGACTATTGTTATAATTATTGCAGCAAACCTGTATCAAGACACAACGTTAATCGCTTATCAAGTGAGCCCAGAAGTTGCATGTACAAGCCATGACAAGCCAACAATGCGTTCCACCGTAAGTTTTTCATATGTATACGTACTTTCAACAGATATGCACAAGTCAGAAATGAAACGGGCACTCTATGGCACGCAGAATGATACTTGTTGACATTTCATTGCCAAGGGACGTAATACGTGTACGGGAAAATAGGACAAACAGAGATAACTTAGATTTTTACGCGATCTGATAGTACATATGATTATTATTCATAATAGTAATACGTAAAGAATATGTACAATATTATCTGGCTTGTTGTTATGATTGTTAATATGACTATTGTTATAATTATTGCAGCCAACCTGTATCAAGACACAACGTTAATCGCTTTTCAAGTGAGCCCAGAAGTTGCATGTACATGCCATGACAAGCCAACAATGCGTTCCACCGTAAGTTTTTCATATGTATACGCACTTTCAACAGATATGCACACATCAGAAATGAAATGTGCACTCTATGGCACGCAGAATGATACTTGTTGACATTTCATTGCCAAGGGACGTCATACGTGTACGGAAAAATAGGACAAACAGAGATAACTTAGATTTTTACGCGATCTGATAGTACATATGATTATTATTCATAATAGTAATACGTAAAGAATATGTACAATATTATCTGGCTTGTTGTTATGATTGTTAATATGACTATTGTTATAATTATTGCAGCAAACCTGTATCAAGACACAACGTTAATCGCTTCTCAAGTGAGCCCAGAAGTTGCATGTACAAGCCATGACAAGCCAACAATGCGTTCCACCGTAAGTTTATCATATGTATACGTACTTTCAACAGATATGCACAAGTCAGAAATGAAACGGGCACTCTATGGCACGCAGAATGATACTTGTTGACATTTCATTGCCAAGGGACGTAATACGTGTACGGGAAAATAGGACAAACAGAGATAACTTAGATTTTTACGCGATCTGATAGTACATATGATTATTATTCATAATAGTAATACGTATAGAATATGTACAATATTATCTGGCTTGTTGTTATGATTGTTAATATGACTATTGTTATAATTATTGCAGCAAACCTGTATCAAGACACAACGTTAATCGCTTCTCAAGTGAGCCCAGAAGTTGCATGTACAAGCCATGACAAGCCAACAATGCGTTCCACCGTAAGTTTTTCATATGTATACGTACTTTCAACAGATATGCACAAGTCAGAAATGAAACGGGCACTCTATGGCACGCAGAATGATACTTGTTGACATTTCATTGCCAAGGGACGTAATACGTGTACCGGAAAATAGGACAAACAGAGATAACTTAGATTTTTACGCGATCTGATAGTACATATGATTATTATTCATAATAGTAATACGTATAGAATATGTACAATATTATCTGGCTTGTTGTTATGATTGTTAATATGACTATTGTTATAATTATTGCAGCAAACCTGTATCAAGACACAACGTTAATCGCTTCTCAAGTGAGCCCAAAAGTTGCATGTACAAGCCATGACAAGCCAACAATGCGTTCCACCGTAAGTTTTTCATATGTATACGTACTTTCAACAGATATGCACAAGTCAGAAATGAAACGGGCACTCTATGGCACGCAGAATGATACTTGTTGACATTTCATTGCCAAGGGACGTAATACGTGTACGGGAAAATAGGACAAACAGAGATAACTTAGATTTTTACGCGATCTGATAGTACATATGATTATTATTCATAATAGTAATACGTAAAGAATATGTACAATATTATCTGGCTTGTTGTTATGATTGTTAATATGACTATTGTTATAATTATTGCAGCCAACCTGTATCAAGACACAACGTTAATCGCTTTTCAAGTGAGCCCAGAAGTTGCATGTACAAGCCATGACAAGCCAACAATGCGTTCCACCGTAAGTTTTTCATATGTATACGCACTTTCAACAGATATGCACACATCAGAAATGAAATGTGCACTCTATGGCACGCAGAATGATACTTGTTGACATTTCATTGCCAAGGGACGTAATACGTGTACGGAAAAATAGGACAAACAGAGATAACTTAGATTTTTACGCGATCTGATAGTACATATGATTATTATTCATAATAGTAATACGTAAAGAATATGTACAATATTATCTGGCTTGTTGTTATGATTGTTAATATGACTATTGTTATAATTATTGCAGCAAACCTGTATCAAGACACAACGTTAATCGCTTCTCAAGTGAGCCCAGAAGTTGCATGTACAAGCCATGACAAGCCAACAATGCGTTCCACCGTAAGTTTTTCATATGTATACGTACTTTCAACAGATATGCACAAGTCAAAAATGAAACGGGCACTCTATGGCACGCAGAACGATACTTGTTGACATTTCATTGCCAAGGGACGTAATACGTGTACCGGAAAATAGGACAAACAGAGATAACTTAGATTTTTACGCGATCTGATAGTACATATGATTATTATTCATAAGAGTAATACGTATAGAATATGTACAATATTATCTGGCTTGTTGTTATGATTGTTAATATGACTATTGTTATAATTATTGCAGCAAACCTGTATCAAGACACAACGTTAATCGCTTCTCAAGTGAGCCCAGAAGTTGCATGTACAAGCCATGACAAGCCAACAATGCGTTCCACCGTAAGTTTTTCATATGTATACGTACTTTCAACAGATATGCACAAGTCAGAAATGAAACGGGCACTCTATGGCACGCAGAATGATACTTGTTGACATTTCATTGCCAAGGGACGTAATACGTGTACGGGAAAATAGGACAAACAGAGATAACTTAGATTTTTACGCGATCTGATAGTACATATGATTATTATTCATAATAGTAATACGTAAAGAATATGTACAATATTATCTGGCTTGTTGTTATGATTGTTAATATGACTATTGTTATAATTATTGCAGCAAACCTGTATCAAGACACAACGTTAATCGCTTCTCAAGTGAGCCCAGAAGTTGCATGTACAAGCCATGACAAGCCAACAATGCGTTCCACCGTAAGTTTTTCATATGTATACGTACTTTCAACAGATATGCACAAGTCCGAAATGAAACGGGCACTCTATGGCACGCAGAATGATACTTGTCGACATTTCATTGCCAAGGGACGTAATACGTGTACGGGAAAATAGGACAAACAGAGATAACTTAGATTTTTACGCGATCTGATAGTACATATGATTATTATTCATAATAGTAATACGTATAGAATATGTACAATACTATCTGGCTTGTTGTTATGATTGTTAATATGACTATTGTTATAATTATTGCAGCAAACCTGTATCAAGACACAACGTTAATCGCTTCTCAAGTGAGCCCAGAAGTTGCATGTACAAGCCATGACAAGCCAACATTGCATTCCACCGTAAGTTTATCATATGTATACGTACTTTCAACAGATATGCACAAGTCAGAAATGAAACGGGCACTCTATGGCACGCAGAATGATACTTGTTGACATTTCATTGCCAAGGGACGTAATACGTGTACGGGAAAATAGGACAAACAGAGATAACTTAGATGTTTACGCGATCTGATAGTACATATGATTATTATTCATAATAGTAATACGTATATAATATGTACAATATTATCTGGCTTGTTGTTATGATTGTTAATATGACTATTGTTATAATTATTGCAGCAAACCTGTATCAAGACACAACGTTAATCGCTTCTCAAGTGAGCCCAGAAGTTGCATGTACAAGCCATGACAAGCCAACATTGCGTTCCACCGTAAGTTTATCATATGTATACGTACTTTCAACAGATATGCACAAGTCAGAAATGAAACGGGCACTCTATGGCACGCAGAATGATACTTGTTGACATTTCATTGCCAAGGGACGTAATACGTGTACGGGAAAATAGGACAAACAGAGATAACTTAGATTTTTACGCGATCTGATAGTACATATGATTATTATTCATAATAGTAATACGTATATAATATGTACAATATTATCTGGCTTGTTGTTATGATTGTTAATATGACTATTGTTATAATTATTGCAGCAAACCTGTATCAAGACACAACGTTAATCGCTTCTCAAGTGAGCCCAGAAGTTGCATGTACAAGCCATGACAAGCCAACAATGCGTTCCACCGTAAGTTTTTCATATGTATACGTACTTTCAACAGATATGCACAAGTCAGAAATGAAACGGGCACTCTATGGCACGCAGAATGATACTTGTTGACATTTCATTGCCAAGGGACGTAATACGTGTACGGGAAAATAGGACAAACAGAGATAACTTAGATTTTTACGCGATCTGATAGTACATATGATTATTATTCATAATAGTAATACGTATAGAATATGTACAATATTATCTGGCTTGTTGTTATGATTGTTAATATGACTATTGTTATAATTATTGCAGCAAACCTGTATCAAGACACAACGTTAATCGCTTTTCAAGTGAGCCCAGAAGTTGCATGTACAAGCCATGACAAGCCAACAATGCGTTCCACCGTAAGTTTTTCATATGTATACGCACTTTCAACAGATAGGCACACATCAGAAATGAAACGTGCACTCTATGGCACGCAGAATGATACTTGTTGACATTTCATTGCCAAGGGACGTAATACGTGTACGGGAAAATAGGACAAACAGAGATAACTTAGATTTTTACGCGATCTGATAGTACATATGATTATTATTCATAACAGTAATACGAATAGAATATGTACAATATTATCTGGCTTGTTGTTATGATTGTTAATATGACTATTGTTATAATTATTGCAGCAAACCTGTATCAAGACACAACGTTAATCGCTTCTCAAGTGAGCCCAGAAGTTGCATGTACAAGCCATGACAAGCCAACATTGCGTTCCACCGTAAGTTTATCATATGTATACGTACTTTCAACAGATATGCACAAGTCAGAAATGAAACGGGCACTCTATGGCACGCAGAATGATACTTGTTGACATTTCATTGCCAAGGGACGTAATACGTGTACGGGAAAATAGGACAAACAGAGATAACTTAGATTTTTACGCGATCTGATAGTACATATGATTATTATTCATAATAGTAATACGTACAGAATATGTACAATATTATCTGGCTTGTTGTTATGATTGTTAATATGACTATTGTTATAATTATTGCAGCAAACCTGTATCAAGACACAACGTTAATCGCTTCTCAAGTGAGCCCAGAAGTTGCATGTACAAGCCATGACAAGCCAACAATGCGTTCCACCGTAAGTTTTTCATATGTATACGTACTTTCAACAGATATGCACAAGTCAGAAATGAAACGGGCACTCTATGGCACGCAGAATGATACTTGTTGACATTTCATTGCCAAGGGACGTAATACGTGTACGGGAAAATAGGACAAACAGAGATAACTTAGATTTTTACGCGATCTGATAGTACATATGATTATTATTCATAATAGTAAAACGTATAGAATATGTACAATACTATCTGGCTTGTTGTTATGATTGTTAATATGACTATTGTTATAATTATTGCAGCAAACCTGTATCAAGACACAACGTTAATCGCTTTTCAAGTGAGCCCAGAAGTTGCATGTACAAGCCATGACAAGCCAACAATGCGTTCCACCGTAAGTTTTTCATATGTATACGCACTTTCAACAGATATGCACACATCATAAATGAAACGTGCACTCTATGGCACGCAGAATGATACTTGTTGACATTTCATTGCCAAGGGACGTAATACGTGTACGGGAAAATAGGACAAACAGAGATAACTTAGATTTTTACGCGATCTGATAGTACATATGATTATTATTCATAATAGTAATACGTAAAGAATATGTACAATATTATCTGGCTTGTTGTTATGATTGTTAATATGACTATTGTTATAATTATTGCAGCAAACCTGTATCAAGACACAACGTTAATCGCTTCTCAAGTGAGCCCAGAAGTTGCATGTACAAGCCATGACAAGCCAACGATGCGTTCCACCGTAAGTTTTTCATATGTATACGTACTTTCAACAGATATGCACAAGTCAGAAATGAAACGGGCACTCTATGGCAAGCAGAATGATACTTGTTGACATTTCATTGCCAAGGGACGTAATACGTGTACGGGAAAATAGGACAAACAGAGATAACTTAGATTTTTACGCGATCTGATAGTACATATGATTATTATTCATAATAGTAATACGTATAGAATATGTACAATATTATCTGGCTTGTTGTTATGATTGTTAATATGACTATTGTTATAATTATTGCAGCAAACCTGTATCAAGACACAACGTTAATCGCTTCTCAAGTGAGCCCAGAAGTTGCATGTACAAGCCATGACAAGCCAACATTGCGTTCCACCGTAAGTTTATCATATGTATACGTACTTTCAACAGATATGCACAAGTCAGAAATGAAACGGGCACTCTATGGCACGCAGAATGATACTTGTTGACATTTCATTGCCAAGGGACGTAATACGTGTACGGGAAAATAGGACAAACAGAGATAACTTAGATTTTTACGCGATCTGATAGTACATATGATTATTATTCATAATAGTAATACGTATAGAATATGTACAATATTATCTGGCTTGTTGTTATGATTGTTAATATGACTATTGTTATAATTATTGCAGCAAACCTGTATCAAGACACAACGTTAATCGCTTTTCAAGTGAGCCCAGAAGTTGCATGTACAAGCCATGACAAGCCAACAATGCGTTCCACCGTAAGTTTTTCATATGTATACGCACTTTCAACAGATATGCACACATCAGAAATGAAACGTGCACTCTATGGCACGCAGAATGATACTTGTTGACATTTCATTGCCAAGGGACGTAATACGTGTACGGGAAAATAGGACAAACAGAGATAACTTAGATTTTTACGCGATCTGATAGTACATATGATTATTATTCATAATAGTAATACGTAAAGAATATGTACAATATTATCTGGCTTGTTGTTATGATTGTTAATATGACTATTGTTATAATTATTGCAGCAAACCTGTATCAAGACACAACGTTAATCGCTTCTCAAGTGAGCCCAGAAGTTGCATGTACAAGCCATGACAAGCCAACAATGCGTTCCACCGTAAGTTTTTCATATGTATACGTACTTTCAACAGATATGCACAAGTCAGAAATGAAACGGGCACTCTATGGCACGCAGAATGATACTTGTTGACATTTCATTGCCAAGGGACGTAATACGTGTACGGGAAAATAGGACAAACAGAGATAACTTAGATTTTTACGCGATCTGATAGTACATATGATTATTATTCATAATAGTAATACGTATAGAATATGTACAATATTATCTGGCTTGTTGTTATGATTGTTAATATGACTATTGTTATAATTATTGCAGCAAACCTGTATCAAGACACAACGTTAATCGCTTTTCAAGTGAGCCCAGAAGTTGCATGTACAAGCCATGACAAGCCAACAATGCGTTCCACCGTAAGTTTTTCATATGTATATGCACTTTCAACAGATATGCACACATCAGAAATGAAACGTGCACTCTATGGCACGCAGAATGATACTTGTTGACATTTCATTGCCAAGGGAAGTAATACGTGTACGGAAAAATAGGACAAACAGAGATAACTTAGATTTTTACGCGATCTGATAGTACATATGATTATTATTCATAATAGTAATACGTAAAGAATATGTACAATATTATCTGGCTTGTTGTTATGATTGTTAATATGACTATTGTTATAATTATTGCAGCAAACCTGTATCAAGACACAACGTTAATCGCTTCTCAAGTGAGCCCAGAAGTTGCATGTACAAGCCATGACAAGCCAACAATGCGTTCCACCGTAAGTTTTTCATATGTATACGTACTTTCAACAGATATGCACAAGTCAGAAATGAAACGGGCACTCTATGGCACGCAGAATGATACTTGTTGACATTTCATTGCCAAGGGACGTAATACGTGTACGGGAAAATAGGACAAACAGAGATAACTTAGATTTTTACGCGATCTGATAGTACATATGATTATTATTCATAATAGTAATACGTATAGAATATGTACAATATTATCTGGCTTGTTGTTATGATTGTTAATATGACTATTGTTATAATTATTGCAGCAAACCTGTATCAAGACACAACGTTAATCGCTTTTCAAGTGAGCCCAGAAGTTGCATGTACAAGCCATGACAAGCCAACAATGCGTTCCACCGTAAGTTTTTCATATGTATATGCACTTTCAACAGATATGCACACATCAGAAATGAAACGTGCACTCTATGGCACGCAGAATGATACTTGTTGACATTTCATTGCCAAGGGACGTAATACGTGTACGGGAAAATAGGACAAACAGAGATAACTTAGATTTTTACGCGATCTGATAGTACATATGATTATTATTCATAATAGTAATACGTATAGAATATGTACAATATTATCTGGCTTGTTGTTATGATTGTTAATATGACTATTGTTATAATTATTGCAGCAAACCTGTATCAAGACACAACGTTAATCGCTTTTCAAGTGAGCCCAGAAGTTGCATGTACAAGCCATGACAAGCCAACAATGCGTTCCACCGTAAGTTTTTCATATGTATACGCACTTTCAACAGATAGGCACACATCAGAAATGAAACGTGCACTCTATGGCACGCAGAATGATACTTGTTGACATTTCATTGCCAAGGGACGTAATACGTGTACGGGAAAATAGGACAAACAGAGATAACTTAGATTTTTACGCGATCTGATAGTACATATGATTATTATTCATAACAGTAATACGTATAGAATATGTACAATATTATCTGGCTTGTTGTTATGATTGTTAATATGACTATTGTTATAATTATTGCAGCAAACCTGTATCAAGACACAACGTTAATCGCTTCTCAAGTGAGCCCAGAAGTTGCATGTACAAGCCATGACAAGCCAACATTGCGTTCCACCGTAAGTTTATCATATGTATACGTACTTTCAACAGATATGCACAAGTCAGAAATGAAACGGGCACTCTATGGCACGCAGAATGATACTTGTTGACATTTCATTGCCAAGGGACGTAATACGTGTACGGGAAAATAGGACAAACAGAGATAACTTAGATTTTTACGCGATCTGATAGTACATATGATTATTATTCATAATAGTAATACGTACAGAACATGTACAATATTATCTGGCTTGTTGTTATGATTGTTAATATGACTATTGTTATAATTATTGCAGCAAACCTGTATCAAGACACAACGTTAATCGCTTCTCAAGTGAGCCCAGAAGTTGCATGTACAAGCCATGACAAGCCAACAATGCGTTCCACCGTAAGTTTTTCATATGTATACGTACTTTCAACAGATATGCACAAGTCAGAAATGAAACGGGCACTCTATGGCACGCAGAATGATACTTGTTGACATTTCATTGCCAAGGGACGTAATACGTGTACGGGAAAATAGGACAAACAGAGATAACTTAGATTTTTACGCGATCTGATAGTACATATGATTATTATTCATAATAGTAAAACGTATAGAATATGTACAATACTATCTGGCTTGTTGTTATGATTGTTAATATGACTATTGTTATAATTATTGCAGCAAACCTGTATCAAGACACAACGTTAATCGCTTTTCAAGTGAGCCCAGAAGTTGCATGTACAAGCCATGACAAGCCAACAATGCGTTCCACCGTAAGTTTTTCATATGTATACGCACTTTCAACAGATATGCACACATCATAAATGAAACGTGCACTCTATGGCACGCAGAATGATACTTGTTGACATTTCATTGCCAAGGGACGTAATACGTGTACGGGAAAATAGGACAAACAGAGATAACTTAGATTTTTACGCGATCTGATAGTACATATGATTATTATTCATAATAGTAATACGTAAAGAATATGTACAATATTATCTGGCTTGTTGTTATGATTGTTAATATGACTATTGTTATAATTATTGCAGCAAACCTGTATCAAGACACAACGTTAATCGCTTCTCAAGTGAGCCCAGAAGTTGCATGTACAAGCCATGACAAGCCAACAATGCGTTCCACCGTAAGTTTTTCATATGTATACGTACTTTCAACAGATATGCACAAGTCAGAAATGAAACGGGCACTCTATGGCACGCAGAATGATACTTGTTGACATTTCATTGCCAAGGGACGTAATACGTGTACGGGAAAATAGGACAAACAGAGATAACTTAGATTTTTACGCGATCTGATAGTACATATGATTATTATTCATAATAGTAATACGTATAGAATATGTACAATATTATCTGGCTTGTTGTTATGATTGTTAATATGACTATTGTTATAATTATTGCAGCAAACCTGTATCAAGACACAACGTTAATCGCTTCTCAAGTGAGCCCAGAAGTTGCATGTACAAGCCATGACAAGCCAACATTGCGTTCCACCGTAAGTTTATCATATGTATACGTACTTTCAACAGATATGCACAAGTCAGAAATGAAACGGGCACTCTATGGCACGCAGAATGATACTTGTTGACATTTCATTGCCAAGGGACGTAATACGTGTACGGGAAAATAGGACAAACAGAGATAACTTAGATTTTTACGCGATCTGATAGTACATATGATTATTATTCATAATAGTAATACGTATAGAATATGTACAATATTATCTGGCTTGTTGTTATGATTGTTAATATGACTATTGTTATAATTATTGCAGCAAACCTGTATCAAGACACAACGTTAATCGCTTTTCAAGTGAGCCCAGAAGTTGCATGTACAAGCCATGACAAGCCAACATTGCGTTCCACCGTAAGTTTATCATATGTATACGTACTTTCAACAGATATGCACAAGTCAGAAATGAAACGGGCACTCTATGGCACGCAGAATGATACTTGTTGACATTTCATTGCCAAGGGACGTAATACGTGTACGGGAAAATAGGACAAACAGAGATAACTTAGATTTTTACGCGATCTGATAGTACATATGATTATTATTCATAATAGTAATACGTACAGAATATGTACAATATTATCTGGCTTGTTGTTATGATTGTTAATATGACTATTGTTATAATTATTGCAGCAAACCTGTATCAAGACACAACGTTAATCGCTTCTCAAGTGAGCCCAGAAGTTGCATGTACAAGCCATGACAAGCCAACAATGCGTTCCACCGTAAGTTTTTCATATGTATACGTACTTTCAACAGATATGCACAAGTCAGAAATGAAACGGGCACTCTATGGCACGCAGAATGATACTTGTTGACATTTCATTGCCAAGGGACGTAATACGTGTACGGGAAAATAGGACAAACAGAGATAACTTAGATTTTTACGCGATCTGATAGTACATATGATTATTATTCATAATAGTAAAACGTATAGAATATGTACAATACTATCTGGCTTGTTGTTATGATTGTTAATATGACTATTGTTATAATTATTGCAGCAAACCTGTATCAAGACACAACGTTAATCGCTTTTCAAGTGAGCCCAGAAGTTGCATGTACAAGCCATGACAAGCCAACAATGCGTTCCACCGTAAGTTTTTCATATGTATACGCACTTTCAACAGATATGCACACATCATAAATGAAACGTGCACTCTATGGCACGCAGAATGATACTTGTTGACATTTCATTGCCAAGGGACGTAATACGTGTACGGGAAAATAGGACAAACAGAGATAACTTAGATTTTTACGCGATCTGATAGTACATATGATTATTATTCATAATAGTAATACGTAAAGAATATGTACAATATTATCTGGCTTGTTGTTATGATTGTTAATATGACTATTGTTATAATTATTGCAGCAAACCTGTATCAAGACACAACGTTAATCGCTTCTCAAGTGAGCCCAGAAGTTGCATGTACAAGCCATGACAAGCCAACGATGCGTTCCACCGTAAGTTTTTCATATGTATACGTACTTTCAACAGATATGCACAAGTCAGAAATGAAACGGGCACTCTATGGCAAGCAGAATGATACTTGTTGACATTTCATTGCCAAGGGACGTAATACGTGTACGGGAAAATAGGACAAACAGAGATAACTTAGATTTTTACGCGATCTGATAGTACATATGATTATTATTCATAATAGTAATACGTATAGAATATGTACAATATTATCTGGCTTGTTGTTATGATTGTTAATATGACTATTGTTATAATTATTGCAGCAAACCTGTATCAAGACACAACGTTAATCGCTTCTCAAGTGAGCCCAGAAGTTGCATGTACAAGCCATGACAAGCCAACATTGCGTTCCACCGTAAGTTTATCATATGTATACGTACTTTCAACAGATATGCACAAGTCAGAAATGAAACGGGCACTCTATGGCACGCAGAATGATACTTGTTGACATTTCATTGCCAAGGGACGTAATACGTGTACGGGAAAATAGGACAAACAGAGATAACTTAGATTTTTACGCGATCTGATAGTACATATGATTATTATTCATAATAGTAATACGTATAGAATATGTACAATATTATCTGGCTTGTTGTTATGATTGTTAATATGACTATTGTTATAATTATTGCAGCAAACCTGTATCAAGACACAACGTTAATCGCTTTTCAAGTGAGCCCAGAAGTTGCATGTACAAGCCATGACAAGCCAACAATGCGTTCCACCGTAAGTTTTTCATATGTATACGCACTTTCAACAGATATGCACACATCAGAAATGAAACGTGCACTCTATGGCACGCAGAATGATACTTGTTGACATTTCATTGCCAAGGGACGTAATACGTGTACGGGAAAATAGGACAAACAGAGATAACTTAGATTTTTACGCGATCTGATAGTACATATGATTATTATTCATAATAGTAATACGTAAAGAATATGTACAATATTATCTGGCTTGTTGTTATGATTGTTAATATGACTATTGTTATAATTATTGCAGCAAACCTGTATCAAGACACAACGTTAATCGCTTCTCAAGTGAGCCCAGAAGTTGCATGTACAAGCCATGACAAGCCAACAATGCGTTCCACCGTAAGTTTTTCATATGTATACGTACTTTCAACAGATATGCACAAGTCAGAAATGAAACGGGCACTCTATGGCACGCAGAATGATACTTGTTGACATTTCATTGCCAAGGGACGTAATACGTGTACGGGAAAATAGGACAAACAGAGATAACTTAGATTTTTACGCGATCTGATAGTACATATGATTATTATTCATAATAGTAATACGTATAGAATATGTACAATATTATCTGGCTTGTTGTTATGATTGTTAATATGACTATTGTTATAATTATTGCAGCAAACCTGTATCAAGACACAACGTTAATCGCTTTTCAAGTGAGCCCAGAAGTTGCATGTACAAGCCATGACAAGCCAACAATGCGTTCCACCGTAAGTTTTTCATATGTATATGCACTTTCAACAGATATGCACACATCAGAAATGAAACGTGCACTCTATGGCACGCAGAATGATACTTGTTGACATTTCATTGCCAAGGGAAGTAATACGTGTACGGAAAAATAGGACAAACAGAGATAACTTAGATTTTTACGCGATCTGATAGTACATATGATTATTATTCATAATAGTAATACGTAAAGAATATGTACAATATTATCTGGCTTGTTGTTATGATTGTTAATATGACTATTGTTATAATTATTGCAGCAAACCTGTATCAAGACACAACGTTAATCGCTTCTCAAGTGAGCCCAGAAGTTGCATGTACAAGCCATGACAAGCCAACAATGCGTTCCACCGTAAGTTTTTCATATGTATACGTACTTTCAACAGATATGCACAAGTCAGAAATGAAACGGGCACTCTATGGCACGCAGAATGATACTTGTTGACATTTCATTGCCAAGGGACGTAATACGTGTACGGGAAAATAGGACAAACAGAGATAACTTAGATTTTTACGCGATCTGATAGTACATATGATTATTATTCATAATAGTAATACGTATAGAATATGTACAATATTATCTGGCTTGTTGTTATGATTGTTAATATGACTATTGTTATAATTATTGCAGCAAACCTGTATCAAGACACAACGTTAATCGCTTTTCAAGTGAGCCCAGAAGTTGCATGTACAAGCCATGACAAGCCAACAATGCGTTCCACCGTAAGTTTTTCATATGTATATGCACTTTCAACAGATATGCACACATCAGAAATGAAACGTGCACTCTATGGCACGCAGAATGATACTTGTTGACATTTCATTGCCAAGGGACGTAATACGTGTACGGGAAAATAGGACAAACAGAGATAACTTAGATTTTTACGCGATCTGATAGTACATATGATTATTATTCATAATAGTAATACGTATAGAATATGTACAATATTATCTGGCTTGTTGTTATGATTGTTAATATGACTATTGTTATAATTATTGCAGCAAACCTGTATCAAGACACAACGTTAATCGCTTTTCAAGTGAGCCCAGAAGTTGCATGTACAAGCCATGACAAGCCAACAATGCGTTCCACCGTAAGTTTTTCATATGTATACGCACTTTCAACAGATAGGCACACATCAGAAATGAAACGTGCACTCTATGGCACGCAGAATGATACTTGTTGACATTTCATTGCCAAGGGACGTAATACGTGTACGGGAAAATAGGACAAACAGAGATAACTTAGATTTTTACGCGATCTGATAGTACATATGATTATTATTCATAACAGTAATACGTATAGAATATGTACAATATTATCTGGCTTGTTGTTATGATTGTTAATATGACTATTGTTATAATTATTGCAGCAAACCTGTATCAAGACACAACGTTAATCGCTTCTCAAGTGA
>JAWPHD010021965.1:0-26615 GCA_037043455.1 Cyrtodaria siliqua
AATTTTTACATTGAGATAGGACGAGATGAAAAAAATAGAAGGGAGGGGGTCATTTTATTATGGCCATAATAAACTGACCCCCCCCCCCCCCCCCCCCCCCCCCCCACCCCCACACATTGTTTTTAAGTTCACGTCTTATTTTTTTATATTAAAATAATTCAGTGTTATCACTAAAATTTAATTGCAAATATACATTAAAAATGTGACAAGATGAAAAATAGAGGGGGGTCACTTTGTTATGGCCCCCCCCCCCCCCCCCCCCCCCCACCACACACACTCTTTTTTTTTTTTATTAAAATAATTCAGTGTTGACACTAAAGTTTAATTCCTTAAAGTCTATTATGGACTTAATAATTATAATTTTTACATTGAGATAGGATGAGATGAAAAAATAGAGGGGAGGGGGTCATTTTATTATGGCCATAATAAAGTGACCCCCCCCCCTCCCACCACACACACTTTTTTTAATTTCATCATTATTTTCTGGTTACCCTATATTTTTGTTTCCTCAAGTCTATTGTGCAATGAAAGATTGCAAATACTACATTATAAAAGCAAATAAGATGAAAAGATAAGGGGGGTCATTTTATAATGGGGCGGGTCATTTTATAATAGCGATGAAATGACCCGCGGGTCGTTTTATCGCGCGGGTCATTATATTATACGACACCGGGGTTACAGTTTTACATAGACTTATATAGGAAAGACCATTAAAAAATCTTCTTCTCGGAAACTACAAGAGCCAGAGGTTTGATATTTTGCATTTACTATAAGCTTATGGTCCTTTACCAGTTTTGTTCAAATGGTGACCCTCGGGTCACATTTGGCCCCGCCCCAAGGGTCACATCTTTTACATAGACATGTATAGGGAAAAACTTAAAAAATCTTCTTCTCTGAAACTGCAAGAGCCAGAGGTTTAATATTTTGCATTTGCTATAACCTTATGGTCCTCTACCAAGTTTGTTCAAATGGTGACCCAGGGGTCACATTTGGCCCCGCCCCGGGGGGTCACAGTTTTAAATAGACTTGTATAGGGAAAAACTGAAAAAAATCTTCTTCTCTGGAACCACATCGCACGGAGCTCTCATGTATTACATGTAGCATCAGCTTATGGTCGTCTACTAAGTTTGTTCAAATGGTGACCCTGGAGTCAAATTTGTCCGCGCCCCGGGGGTCACAGTTTTACATAGACTTGTATAGGAAAAAAAACAAATCTCGGAAACTACAAGAGCCAGAGGTTTGATATTTTGCATTTACTATAAACTTATGATCCTTTACCAAGTTTGTTCAAATGGTGACCCTCGGGTCACATTTGGCCCCGCCCCAAGGTTCACATGTTTTACATAGACAGGGAAAAACTTAAAAAATCTTCTTCTCTGAAACTGCAAGAGCAAGCGGTTTAATATTTTGCATTTACTATAAGCTCATGGTCCTCTACCAATTTTGTTCAAATGGTGACCCTGGGTCACAGTTTTACATAGGCTTGTATAGGGAAAAACTGAAAAAAATCTTCTTCTCTGGAACTGCAAGAGCCAGAGGTTTAATATGTTGCATTTGTTATAAGCTTATGGTCCTCTACTAAGTTTGTTCAAATGGTGACCCTGGTGTCAAACTTGGCCGTGCCCCGGGGGTCACAGTTTTATATAGACATATATATAGGGAAGGAAAACAGTCTTCTCTGAAACCTCAAGAGCCAGAGGTTTAATATTTTGCATTTACTATAAGATTATGGTCCTCTACCAAGTTTGTTTAAATGGTGACCCTGAGGTAAAATTTGACCCAACTCCGTGGGTCACAGCTTTACATAGACTTATATAGGAAACACATTAAAGTCTTCTTCTCTGGAACTACAGGTGCCAGAGGTTTAATATTTTGGATTTACTATACTCTTATGGTTCTTTACCAAGTTTGTCCAAATGGTGACCCTGGGTTCACATTTGGCCCCGCCCCAGGGATCACGTTTTACATAGACTTGTATAGGGAAAAACTTAAAAATTCTTCTCTAAAACCACAAAGCACACAGCTCTCATATATTACATGTAGCCCTGGGGTCACATTTGGCTCTGCCAAAGGAGTTACTCTCTAGCACCTTTATTTTGTATTTGATCTTTACCAAACTTTGTCAGTGTCTTAATCTGTCTATATCAATGTTGTTATACACAACAGAGCCCACATTTCTTGAACAATCTTAACCAAACTTGCACAGATTGTATATGACCATAAGATTTCGAAGAAGTTTGATAATGTGCCAGTACTCATGTGATCGCTTTAGGGCCATCTTGGCCCTCTTGTATTGGTTCAGATTTACTCAGGTGAGCGATATAGGGCCATCATGGCCCTCTTGTTTTTGTAGCGACTACTCCTCTGAAACTACTGAATGGATTTTCATGAAACTTTACAGAAATGCCCATGAAGTCTAGTTGATCCTAGCAAAAATTCATGTAGATGTGAAATCCAAGATGGCCGCCAAATCTAAAAATAGGTTTTTAAAAAACAAGTTTGTAGCGACTACCTCTTGAAAACTCTAAAGGATATTGCTATGGGACTTTTTCTAAAATGAGAAGCATGACATGATGTTGGTCCTTGTCGAAAATCGTTTTGATTCGACGTTAAACATGGCTGCCAGCGGCCATCTTTGTTTACATAGAGTTATATAATGAAAACTTGTAGCGACTACTCCTCTGAAACTATTTGACGGATTTTCATAAAACTTCACAGGAATGTTGCTCTTGATGTCTAATTGATCCTAGCAAAATTTCAGGTCGGCCGGAAATTCAAGATGGCCGCCACGGCTAAAAATAGATTTTTTAAAAATAAGTTTGTAGCGACTACTTCTTGAAAACTATAAGAGATATTGATATGGGACTTTTTCTAAAATGATCAGGATGACATGATGTTGGTCCTTGTCGAAAATCGTTTTGATACAACGTTAAACATGGCTGCCAGCGGCCATCTTTGTTTACATAGAGTTATATAATGAAAACTTGTAGCGACTACTCGTCTGAAACTACCTGACGGATTTTCATGAAACTTTACAGGAATGTTGCTCTTGATGTCTAATTGCTCCTAGCAAAATTTCAGATCGGCCAGAAATTCAAGATGGCCGCAAAAGCTAAAAATAGATTTAAAAAAAATAAGTTTGTAGCGACTACTTTTTGAAAACTATAAGTGATATTGATATGGGACTTTTTCTAAAATTATCAGCATGACAAGATGGTTATCCGAGTCGAACATTATTTTGATTCTATGTTAAACATGGCTGTCAGCGGCCATCTTTGTTTACATAGAGTTATATAATGAAAACTTGTAGCGACTACTCCTCTGAAACTACTTGACGGATTTTCATAAAACTTCACAGGAATGTTGCTCTTGATGTCTAATTGATCCTAGCAAAATTTCAGGTTGGCCGGAAATTCAAGATGGCCGCCACTGCTAAGATAGATTTTCAAAAAACAAGTTTGTAGCGACTTCTTCCTGAAAACAAAATCAATCAGTAGAGCTTCAAGGTCATTGACCTCTTGTTTTAATACAGTATGGTATCAATTCTTATGGGAGATAACTTGTAGTTATTTTACCATTGTTAGTCAAATTATCGATGACTAATTTAAGATGCTTTAAAGGGTACATCGGATTTGGTGACAAAAAACAATAGTTTTCCACTAAGCCCTCGATATCTAGACAAACAAAATAAAGATACAACTTCAAGTTAGCAATAAAAACACAAATTTTCAATATATTTTTGACATGTTTTTAAAATACAACTTATAGTCCTATTTCAGTTTTTATCTAACCTTTTCGAAGAAAAAAAGAGACAGAGGTGTTGCTTTTTCGATGGCGAGAGCAAATGTGGTTGTGGTGGCGGCGTTACTTTCTCACAAACTATATGTCTAGGACCTTTCAAACTTTGCTTGTATACTGGGTGGTACATCGCAACTTAAAGCAAATGGGAATGTGACCTTGCCCCTTCAAGCAAAGGGCAGCTAACTTAATAATTTGTACATTCAACTTTTGCATTTAGGTCATTTTTCACAAACTATGCGCTAGACCTTTCAAACTTTTGTTATAATAGTGTCTTGGATAGAACATTGCAATGTGACATAGGAAATGTGATTGTCATGTTCACCCTCCAAGCAAACGGCAGATAACTTAATAATTTTTACATTCAACTGCGATTAGGTAATTTTTTGCGAACTGTATGCGCTAGACCTTTCAAACTTTTGTTATAATTGTATGGGTAGTACATTGCAATGTGACATAGGAAATGTGGTTTTGACGTTCACCCTCCAAGCAAAGGGCAGATAACAATAAGTAAGTTTTACATTTAGCTTTTGCGCTTAGGTCACTTTCTCACGATCTGTATAGACCTTTCAAACTTTGGTTCTAGCTGTATCTTGGATAGTACATTGCAAATTGACACAGGAAATGCGGATGTGACCTTCAAGCAAGGCAAAGCGGCGGAGTGCGTGGTCTAGTGGTAGAGCGCTGAACTCCAGATTGAGAGGTCGTGGGTTCGATCCTCGCCACGGCCACGTTATTTATCCCTGAGCAAGATAATTAATCCACATTGCTTAGTACTGGTTCTACCCAGGAAGCCATCGAGAGTGATTAATATAAGTTGCAAGAACTTGTTTCGCAATTGATGTAAAATAAATATGTTTAAACTAAGCAAAGCAAAGGGCGATAACGTGATAATTTTTACATTCAACTTTTGCATTTAGGTCACTTTCTCAAGAACTGTAAGCGCTAGACCTATCAGACTTTGGTTTTAGTTGTATCTTTGTTAGAACATCACACTATGACATAGGAAATGTGGATGTGACCTTCACCCTCCAAGCAAAGGGCAGATAACAAAGTACATTTGTATCACTTTCTCACAAACTATTGCACTAGATGTTTCAAACTTAGTTTACAGTTTAATCTTTGGAAGACAAAAAAAATCTTTTTTGACATGCATGTGTCTTGGGTAGATCATCTTTAAGGAAATTTTTTTCATACATTGTCATTTTGTTTTTAAACGAATGGACTTAAATGTCATTTATCAGCAAAAAATGAACGCTGTTGTTTTTCGTTATTAAAAATTATACAAACTTTCATTTAAACAATGTTTACCTCTTATTTCAAAGTTCAGTCTCCGTTAGACTAGACATTTGCATCTGCAGATTTCTTGTACTTTTATCTTCTCCATTTCATATTTACCCGTAAATCACTGAAAACAACAGTCATGAACATTTCAAACTGTGTGATAAACAAAGGGTAAATGGCATGTATTGACATTACCAGGAAATAAAAACAACTTGTGACACCCAAATGCGTGTGTTGCGCCATTTTATTGAGAATGAGTGTCTAGCCACTCCATTTTTCATCCGATCTTAACCAAATTTATGTAGTAGTTATATGTCCACAAAATCTCAGATAAGTTCTTGAATCAGCCATATTCATAATTTTTCATTGCAGAGATGTTGAGATTTTATCTTATTTTCAGAAGGTGATAAAATTTGTGTTACTCGGTTTTTATCCTTAGGTTCTATAGTAAAATAAAAATCTTTGACCAAGTAAAACGATGATAATTTTCAAGATTTTGATTTTGAAAGATATGTTTCCCTGCGAAAATCCAGTGGGAAATCCAAAGAATTCCATAGTATTTTATGCATTTCTATGGATTTTTTTCTTTTGAATTCCATGGAATTCCAAGGATTAAAAGCTTGGAAAAGCTTGGTGGTATTGGCCCAGAAATACCATGGAATTCCATGGAATTTCACTGCCACCTTTATAAAACATTAAATGGAACTGTCTCAAGAATTCCATTGTATTCCATTGAATTCCATGGGGAGACATTATAATAAATCAATTGAATTGACCCAAAAATTCCATTGTATTCCATGGAATTCCATTGGTAGACAGTATATAAATATAAATGAAATCAATCCAAGAAATCCATAGTATTCCATGGAATTCCAAGGGTATGAAATCCATAGTATTCCATGGAATTCCATGGGTATATATGACTAAAATCAATGAAATTTCATGGAAATCCAAGTGCTAAGAAATGTTAGCCTCCCATAAATATTTCTGATTGTTTTTTCTCCCTTTCTAGTCAAAAAAAATAATAAAAAATACAATACATAAATTACACACATTCTCTGTTGGGGGGAAAACCCCCAACTTATTTAATATTAAACCAAATGCACATTAATTGGGTCGCAGTATGCGGAAAAACCAACAGCATGGTAATGAAAATCCCTATCTCAGGAACTGTAAGAGAGCGAAAAAAGCTTAGAATGTCCTCTTTCAAGTCAAACAATTTCAAAACATAGTCAGGCGGAAATAAATCTCGTAACATTTTTGAATGAGCTATTTTATGCAAATTAAAATTATGGGGTTGCTTTGCCTATTTTCATTTTTGGTTAGTAAAGATTTAATACCAAAATTATTGTTCATCTCTTCTGGTTTCTAAAATATGCTATTTACAAATATCTCTCCGTTATGCACACAATAAAACATGCAAATGCACACAAAAATAACATGCTCTATACAATTTCAGTTCCCATCAAAAGGTCTTATAATTCTTCCATTATTATGAATAGATAAATATGTATTAACGCCATAAATGACAGTATGCATTACTCTTGACAGCGCAAGTATTAAAGGGACTGGAGGCAATCTGGAACAATTATGAGAGTCGATCCAAATACAATTTAATCCATCATAATGTCTTTCAATATCATATTATATGTGCAAATGCACTAAATTTGATTTCATGTCACCTCCAATATAATTACTGTTTATGAAATAGTTTGGTCCTTGATATGTGCAAATGCACTAAATTGGATTTCATGTCACCTCCAATATAATTACTGTTTATGAAATAGTTTGGTCCTTGAACCCAGGCGAAATGAACAGTTTAAAACCATGAACTGCCATGGTCAGGAGACAATGGTAGACCATGTTTTGGTAAATGGCACTTGATGGTCCATGACCATGGTCAACACCATGGTCAGAGACTCTGACCATGGTCAACCATGGTCTCTGGTAGACCATGGTCAGAGACCATGGTACTACAATGATACCCCATGAAATATCATGGTCAACAGTAGACCATGGTCTCTGACCATGGTATGGTAGTTCATGGTCTCTGACCATGTTCAAGAGACCACGTCAGAGACCATGGACTACCATGGTCAAACACCATGACATATCCACTTGACATATTCATACATTTACACATATACTTTTTCATCCATTTACTACTCATACTATACATTTTGGGTATAGACACTTTCATTTTATTTCAACAATAATATCAGTAAAATAAGTGTGTACAATTTCATCAAGATATAGAGATTATTTAACTGCTGGGTTCGATTATAGGGAAATCCTTCACGAGTGGTAGACGTGTGGTTCTTTTCACGAACGAACAAGCGCATGCGCTCGTTCGTGAAAAAACAAAGCACGTCTACCATCAAGTGAAGGATTACCCAATAATCGATCCCAGCAGTTATATAAATAATCTATTTATTACATTTTAAATTACGTTTTTCAAGCAAACATTCGCTTTTTGAACGTTATCGGCGAATGACGTCGACGTCAGCAACACTTTGTTGACGTCAGGCCTCATCGTCGCAAAGTTAGTTATTATTGTGTTCCGAGTTAGTTATTAATATTTAGCGATTATGAATATTCTTGCACTGAGAAATCCCGATCTTTCGCGCATAAAAATGTAATAACATTTCTTAATGCATCATTTAATACATCATGGACTTCATTAATAAATATTAAATGAAATTAAGCAAAATCAGTTAGATAACTAACTCAAATAAAACAACTCATTAAATACACTGTTTACATTTTATGTTATGCAGTTAATTAGGTTCAACATTTTCTAATATGAGCTTACAGTGTCAAATTAGCATTTTAATTCCATTTCTACATGAAGAAAATTGAAACTTCTTACCTCACTTGTCAATTATTCCATGTTATGTTAGGTTTCACTTGTAACTATAACTTTCTAATTCAGTGTTTGACAACATAGTCCAGATATATACATTAAATCCACACACAGTTTGTGGGGAAACACAGAATTAAGTTAAATGGACACTATTTAAGCCTTTTTTCATGCAATTTTTTTTTCCTCACACGTAATTTCAAACTGAGCAAAATCTTCTCCCAAAATGCACCATAATCCATTTCCTTAAATAACCAGATGTAAAATCAGTTATCTTATAACACCCATTCAACAGTATTTAGCTGCTTCTTCCAGCCCTAATAAACATTACAAATCTGCCAGTGCTTGACCTAAGGTCAGTTATGTCACTTTTTGACTTGGATGTGAATATATCACTTATTCCACAAGTCTTTGATTTCAACAGAAACATCTGCACCATTCCTTAATCTAATTTATTCAATAGTTTTACAACTTGTCTTTGTTCTTTTTATGCACTTTTATTGAAGAGTCAAAATATGTTGGTTTTAAACAAATTGGGTATATTCATCTACAAGGTATTTAGATTAAGAAATGAAATATTATATTTTGATAATTAGCATAGTTATTTATATATATAGATAAGTTATAAATTATATTGTTTTTGTAAGTATAGTATTAGTATATTTGTGTATGAGTATACATGTATGTGAGTATGTATTTAAGGGTTTAAGTGTGTATATGTGCCGATAAGTTTATATATAACATGTAATACTTTTGAGGCAAAATATTTATACTACATGTATATAGAGAACACCTTCTCCACGATAGAAGTTCATATTATTATTCATTGAGATAATGCATACCAGGCTAGTGTTATGCGTATTTCAGTTTTGTATTATTGCTTATTAGTGTCTTAAAATATCACTCTCTGTCATTATTATATTATCATATTTGTACCTCATGGTTAGATGCCTACTAGATTTGAAATAAACTATTCATATTATATACTTTTACTGTCAAAGAAATGACTTTTTCTGTTCTGTATTTCATTATTAAAAGTCAATGGTATTCCACTCTTTTTGAAAGAAGGAAAAGCTTGGAAAACGATGGACTTTTCTTAAAGTTCTATCATGACACAATAAAAGTGAATTCCAAGCTTTTCCATAGTTTTTCCACAAATTAAAATTCACAAGTCCAAACTTTTCTCAGCAGAGGTATATTAAACAACCAATTCCATTCAATTCCAAGTTTTTTCCAAGCAGGAAAACCTTGGATTTCGATCGAATGAAAATCCAAGCTTTTCCATGCTATTCTCACACAAAATCCTTGAAATGTCATGGAATTCCTAGGAATAATGGATCCAAGCTTTTTCTTAATTTTTCCTGTGAACAAAATGTTGCAGATCTATGAAATTCCATGGAAATTCCATGGAATTCTAAGGATTGCAAAAAAGCTTGGATTTATTTCTGCAGGGGTACGTTGAATCAGTTTGCATGAATGTGCATGAAATATGCAGGGTTTTAAAAGAACCACATTGTAGATACCTTAATTTTAACAGTAAACTTGGTTGAACATCAAGGATAAAGACCGAGTTTATCACCTACCAGAATGAATTAGGTAGGTCTTATTTCTGGTCACTGATTGGTCAGTTTTATTGATGATGCTCTATCAAAATTATGAATTAGATCGCTTATATACGTCGAGTTATCTGCCATTGAATTGGCAAAAATGAATATAATTTTGCCTTAAGTTAAAAAAATGGGCAAACTTGCCCCTCCATTTTTTATTTGATCTGAACCAGACTTGCACAGTAGTAATATTTTCATTGGGTTCTTGAACCAGTCGGATACAATTGCTAATAGCTGAGTTGTGGCCCTTAAATCATCAAACATTTCATAATTTGGAATTGTCACGGTACTTTAAAAATCAGAGCCCTGTTTTATGAAACATCTTACGACCATTTTGATCGTAAATCAATTTCTTAAATGCTTCACTATAAATTACACTTTTCAAATAAACGTGATTTCATTTCATTTTCTTATACATCTGATATTTCTGCACTAAGTGAACACATAATTGTCTGCATTGAATGCTTTAAGGTAAAAAAAGTGAACGATTTTAAACTTTAAGAAACTTCTATCGTAAGATGTTTAAATAAAACACTGGGCCCTGTTTTATTTTCCATCTGATCTTAGCCCAACTTTTACATAATTTGTATAATAATGAAATTTGGACATGTTCTTTAACCACATGTCCGATTGTATCAAAGTGAGTAGCCTGCCCTTGAATCTGCAAAAGTACATATGTTGACATTGTTAATCATACATATCCGTCTGTATTAAAGTGTGAGATATCTCCCGATTTTTGTCACGTGATATTTTGGATAGGGTTCACTTCAAAATAGACTGTTTTTCCTTCGACTCATGTAAGAAAAGTATTATATTTTCTTTCATACTGGACTGAATTGCATGCAACAAAGTGCACATTCCCCGCATAAATCAGTTAAATACACGTATGAAGACCGATTCTTCCAAACCTTTGTCATTGCGGAGTTTGTCCCGAGCAACCACCGAATTGTTTGTGGTAGGGTGCACATCTCTGCCGTAAATCGATCGATAAATGCATTTTCCCGATCATTTAGACTAGTTTTACTAGTTTGTGAGTTGCCTGGAACTATTCTAAGACATGTACCTCCTTTCAAGCATGATAATACTTGATTTTTAACCAGAATATGTAGGACCCCAGGATATGATAGGGTGCACACATAAAATAATAAATGATAGGGCACACACTCAAAAGAAATATACTCAACAAAAAAAGAAACTTCTGCAACTTTACCCATACATGTAGACACAATGAAAATATATTTTAATATGTTAATACTTTTGTTAAAAGGCCAGCACTGTCATGAAAACAATTTTACTTGAATCACACTTGTACGCACAGTTATTCCCCTTGTTTTGGTTTAAACAGCATTTCCGGGTCTTGTGGTTTAAACTTTGATTTAACACATTTTTGTTCTATTGAAAT
Source organism: Cyrtodaria siliqua (assembly GCA_037043455.1). Lineage (NCBI taxonomy): Eukaryota > Metazoa > Mollusca > Bivalvia > Adapedonta > Hiatellidae > Cyrtodaria > Cyrtodaria siliqua. The sequence goes on from JAWPHD010021965.1 coordinate 10,952, forward strand.
AAACAGAAGATAACCCCAGCGCCAAAATGACGGAGAAAGTAAGCTGACCTGTTCACTCACTTTTGCGCCATACAGCTTTCAAGAATGAATATTTTCAGATTACCTCCCTTTATAATATAAATATAGTGATTTCTCAATTTGAATAAAACACGTTTTAGCAGCAACACACTAACTTTGGTTTTTGATGATTATTAATATTGATCAGAATGACTGAGTGATAAGTATAAAATGATGAAATTGTATCTAGATTGGTGTACAAAGTGTAACAAAGTCAACCCTATGCAAATCACAACTTAAAATGTGAAAGTTTCTTTTTTTGTTCAGTATAGTAGGATAATATTTATTGCAAACAGTTGTCAGTCAGTTGTTTACATTTGCAGTTGGTTGTATCTTCTTATCTCTTGCACTTGGTGCACACTGGTTGACACATCTCGCAACGAATATATCAGCATATTTTGTACCTGTTTTTGTAAAACTGTTGGCAAATCTTTTAATTGGCATTCCCTTCTCACAAATCCAACTCTTCTGAAATTGACATGATCTGACCTAGCTTAAAATTTAGTTCCATCTGTCGTTCCTTTAAAGAGTTTTCACATTCCCTAAAATATCTACATCACCTAAACTTTCAGTGAGAACTTGGTTCAGTTTCTTTCCGTCAAAAGTTACTTATTGTTCCAATAATATCATAATATCCCAGTATTCATTACACCACAGACAACATATGGGTCAAATCTTCTGAGGTCGCTGAACGATGAAACTGCAAAGTTTATATCGGACATTTCTGGTGCGTATCTACCCTTTTCAGCTTCGCCGGACACAACTTGGGAACCATTCTTGAAACCACCCATAAAGTTTATGAATCAACCTCCAAATAACCTCCATCCTAATTTCTAGAATGCTTTTGTTTCTTCAGAATATCGCATTTGGGATGTATTGGTACAATTAAACCACCTTACAACATCTGTCTGTAGCGAAAAAGCTATATTCGTCAATGGTAATGATTCAGACCTGTTTGAAGAATAACTGCAAGACCTTGTCAAATCCACCTGTTGATAGTCTATCTAGAACTGTTGGTGTCATTTCAATCATCTCTTCAGTAATGTTTGCAGGCTCATCCTCGTTAGAATTGCTTTGTGTGTTTTCACTTTGGAGTCGGCGTAAATGAAATGTTCTCTGCTTCATCAGCTACTCCGAAGAGAGCACAGGGTATCAGAGTTTTTGACTTCTTTTGAAGAGGCGGCTGCCTACACAATGGCGAGTTCATCATTCCGGGTTCTGCCTTTAATGGGGGCGATATTCGTTTCATTCCAGTTTTCTGTTTATCGTGCCATCTAGGTCTTTTTAATGACAGATTTCATTTTCTGGCTTTTCCCATGGTGGACCTTAAAAACAATAAAAAAAAATATAAAAAAAAAATACCCCACAACTTAAATTCTACCTGTACCTAGATATCATGATGCATAGCAACAACTTCACCCTTGCCTAGCAACGCCAGTATAGCATGTGACATAGTGCAGATTTTTTGTCAAACATTGAGGCATCCTATACCAGACATGACAAAGTCAACAACTGATAAAAGGGAACGCGTTCGGTCGCGCGTAAGTCTTGAATTGACGCATATAAAAAAATTAGTATATCCGAGAAGCAGTTTGTCGAAAAGGGCAGGGCAGCAATAAACAATGTACTGCCCTGCTTTAGCAACATTATATATCCCGCAAACGACGAATTAACAAGAAACTTTCAAACACAATTTTTTATGAAACATCTAACAATCATGAACATAACTACGGAATAAATCCAAATATTTAAAATTTAAAAACGCCTTTGTTTTAACATATCAACATAATAATTACCCATTCTCATAGATGGCACGGCCTATAGCCACGGTGACCATTACAAATGCCTTCAATTCTACAAACTGCCCGCTGATTATTTACTAAACAAGTTTCCAAACTTAAATGCTTAAAATTAATGCAAAGTTTTTGGTGACACCTATGCGACACATGCAGATGGCTGGGTAACTGTTCACATTCTGATGATATGTAGAACATCAGCCTATGAACAGTTACCCTTTTTCGTTGACCACGAAAAGTAACACCATAGCCATCTTTGTTTTTTATTGTCACCCCAAATATGACATGAATCGGTGATTACAAAGTTTATTAATTTAAACTCGAAATTGAATATTTCCCTTTCAGTTAAAATTGTAGAGAAAATAATAGACATAACGGTCACTGCAGCTATGGTTATGCAGACTGCAAATTAAAAATAAAGTAAAAAATGAAACGGTATGTACGAAAAACATTCAGATAGTTTGTGTAGTGTGAACTGAAAATTAGGCAGCATACCAGACATGGCTCATACCTACACTACCAGACTTACTATACCAGACCTTAACTAAGAACTTACTTACACTGTCATATCACAACTTTAAATAGACTCAGACCAACAAAATTTTGTATGCTGAGGCTAACCCAATATTTAAGGTCTGACATGAGCCTGATATCAAAGGTCTAACTTGGGTCTGATATGAGTGTGTCTAGTAATGTGGGTCAGATAGTGTGGGTCTGACATGGCTCTCATATTGTAGGTCTGATATCAGTCTGATATTGTATGAGCAATATATGCACTTTGAATGTCAGACAGACTCATTCCAGACTATCCAAAATATCAAACTCAATTCAGACTTTCACTATTTGATGCATGTCAGACAGACCTACATGTTTAGACTCATGTCAGACCTACAATTACATCAAACTTAAGCCATCTCTCATATTTATAAGACAAAGTATCTGATTCTGACCTAGAACATACCAGTGAGATGCAGACCTTTATTGTGTGTGTCTGATACTGTAGGTCTGATATGGGTCTGAACTGTTTGGCATATATGAGTCTGATATGCATCTGATCTTGTAGGGCTGATATTCAAGAGTCTTAATATTTTAAGTCTGATACCTGTCTAATACTGTTATTCCAGTAAGTCTGATTTTGCACGTCTGATCAGAGTTGGTCATAGCAGAGTGCAATTTAGTGTTGGGTCTGATAGTTCAAGGTATCTTATATGGAAACCTATTCTCCTACATTAATGCCTACTTAAATGAACAATTATATACAATTTACAGCTCCAATTATAGTTTCTACAAAATAAAATTGGTAAATGTGTGCAAATTCACATTCGGTCATTGGAAAATAACAAAACTGAGACGGTCTATTTTTACCTGAAAGAGTTACTTCCCTTGGCAATATGTGTCAATATCTCAAAATGGAAAATGTCGCAATATTTTGATGATTTCGGAGCAATTTTGTGTTGAAAATAGCAAAACGCACTACAACCTGTGTTCTAAACCTGAAATTGTGTATAATCGGTACTATGCATATTTTCCTTTAGGTCGGAATCTACAGTTTTCTTTGAAATTCAGACTATTTTCAGATATATAGCCTACACTAATTACGTTAAATAACTTGAATTCTATTTTTCAAAACTAACAAACATGCCCTGTTCCTGAAAGACCATATAATTTCCACTCAAAATATAGCAAATACATGCTAGAAAGCAACTAAAATCGGTTTCTCTGCCTACAAATACAATTCATTTACCCCACATACTCAGCACTCAAAAAAAGGAAAACATGACATTTATAGACACACGACAGCATATACCTGTCCCTTATTTGAGATATAACACATCCATAATTGAATGACAAACACTCCAAATAGTCATAAAAATGCTATTTCTACATACTTTAACCGGCTTTTTTTTCGTAATCTGATGTCGAATGCAGAAATGCAGGAAATGATAAAAAAAGCTAGCATTTATACCATAACCACCAGTTACTAGTTCCTGTTTGTAGCCTCCATACCGGTCACAGTACAAAAAGTTTATTTATACCAAAATTAACTATTATGTCCTACTAAATCAAAAACACCACATTTGCGGATTTCTTTTTTTATTGTCTAGCCTGTACATGGCTTTTAATCTCTTAGTCTTCTGTTTTATAAGAACTTCCCCATGGACATTCAGTCGAAACTAAGGAGTCTCCCCTAAGGGCTGTATAAGCAATTTTGGTACCTGTAACCCATGGGCTCCCATGGAACTCAAATTATGATAGCCCATAAAATGTGTCCCATTTCACATAAATTTTGCTTGTAAGCTGTTTTTACAAGTCTATAGCTCTTACATTTCTTACCCTAGCACAACCAAATTTGGCCATGGGCTTCCTTATAGCATTATCTTAAGGGCTGCATAAGCAATTTAGGTTCCTGTAACCCATGGGCTCCCATTGAACCCAAATTATGATGTCCCATTTCACATCAATTTTGCATGTAAGGTGTGTTTACAGGTCTATATCTCTTACATTTCTTGTCCTAGCTGAACTAAATTTGGGAATTGGTTTCCTTATAGTATGTTGTAAAGGGTTAGGTAAGTAATTTTGTCTTCTGCAAATGCTGGGCTCCCATGGAACCCAAATTGTGACGGCCCATAAAATGTGCAATAAAGGCAGATCTAGGTTTGCATGTAAGCATGTATATATCTATAATTTTGGTTTGGGATTTCCTACAGCATTATGCATCTTATTCATACTTCACCCACTTCATTGGGGCATGGGTTCCCGTCCTCCACCCCGCACCCACTCCCTCCACCCCCACCGCCTTTTTTTTTTTTTACATATTTTTGTATTGTTTTAGTCACATACACTTACACATAGCTTCTTACACATATATATGTTGCCCCCTTCCCTACCCCCGCCCCATCCCCCTCCCCCAACTCGAAACTTGAATATTTTTATTTTATATTTTTTATTTTTTTACATATTTCTGTGTTGTTTTGGTCAATTCTTACATAGCTTCTTACATATGTATTTTGCCCACCCCTATCTCTCCACCACCCCCCACCCCCCACCACCACTCAAAACTGGAATTTTTTATTTACTTTTTTTTACATATTTCTATGTTGTTTTGGTCAATTCTTACATAGCTTCTTACACAAATATGTTGCCCTCATCCCCCAACCCCCACCTCTCCCCACCCCCACCACACCCCCACTCAAAACTCAATTATTATTATTATTATTTTTTTTTTTTACATATTTCTGTGTTGTTGTTTTGGTCAATTCTTACATAAAGCTATGTTCGACCACAAATTTCTTTAAAATGACGGCAATTTTTTATTAAAACCGATAAAAAATAATAAAATTTCACATAATTTTATATCGGCCCAAGTTTCTATACAAGCCCCATTCCCCAACCCCACCCCACATTGTTTTAGCCTTGTTTTCTGATGGTATATACTAGCTATATAATTTATTATTCTCCGAAAAACCGAATAGTCGAGCTGCGCTGTTCTCCGACAGCTCTTGTTTTAGTGTGCGCCCTATCGTTTATTATTTAATGTGTGCGCCCGTTTTCCTGCCTATTTTGGTTAAAAATCGAGTATTATCTTGCTTGAAAGGAGGTACATGTCTTAGAATAGTTCCAGGCAACTCATGGACTAGTAAAACTAGTCTAAAAGATTGGAAAAATTCATATATCAAAGGATTTACGGCAGAGATGTGCATCCTACCACAAACAATAAGGTGGTTGCTCGGGACAGACTCTGCAACGACAAATGTTTGGAAGAATCGGACTTCATACATACTGATTTATGCGGGGAATGTGCACTTTCTTGCATGCAATTCGGTCCAGTATGAAAGAAAACATAACACTTTTCTTACCTGAGTCGAGGGAAAAACAGTCTATTTTGAAGTGAACCCTATCCAAAATATCATGTGACAAAAATCAGGTTCCCCACCTTTATCTGCCATGCAAAAAAAGCCATAATATGTCTTGTTCATCTATACCATACTTGTAAAGAATGTTTATTTCAATGAAAGCTGAAAACCAGCCATATCTTAATGCGCCCGCCCTTTCACCTATTACAAGAGCCTTTGTTTGCCAGTAGAGCATCCACAGGCCCTGTTGGGCCTCTTCTTGGTTCATATTTGGCAATGTCAATAAAGGGTTTTAACTATTTCGTTTGCATTTTTTTTTTTTTTTATTTGATGAAGTTATCTCGGTCAAAGAAGAATACATGCATACATGCATGTACAAATAAAAAAACTAGCACTGTTAGAAACAGCAGCGTGACAGCCCTTAAATTATTTACCATATTGTAAAAAATACAAAAAATTAAATTTGCTTTAACACTCTAGCTCCTCAATTTTCCATCTGATCTTTACCAAACTTGTTCAAAATGCTGCCCCGCACCCATCCACCCTCCACCTCCACCATCACCACCACCACCACTAACCCACATGCACATACACTATCTAACCTTTCTGATATTTACCTAACTGCATCATATTGTTTATATCAATGACATCTTGAACAAGTTTAAAAGCCAAACTTGAGCAGAATCAGCAGAATCATTACCCTTGATTGAATGAAAAGAGGCTCATTTCCTCCAAATTTGTCAGAAGTTGTTTATCAGTGAGATAAAAAATTCATTTAAAAAAAACAACTATGGACACATGATACAGCCGTAAAATAGTAGAGCAATACAGGCTGTCTTGGTCCCGTTGTTTAAAACGGGATTAAAACTTTTTTTTTTTTTTTTAAGAATGAAAAAGCAACAATTAAGATTTCTAAATCGACGTCTAACATTGCTACTTGAAATTACATGTGTTTGTTATGCACCTATCAATGTTTCCCCCCACCAGAGGGGAGGTGGCGGGCAAACTCGAGGAATTAGACATCACTGCATGATGACACCAGGGTAGGGAATTAGAACCAGGTACCAATAGGGGGATATTTGATATTGAGTATATTGGTAGATACAAAAAAACAACAAAAAAAAAACCATTGATAAGAAGTTGGATTTTGGCTTTAAATGAAAATGCTGCCAGGACTTGATAACAAGATCTGTGTTTTCATCCCAGACTTAGAAATACAGTGAAATTAACTGGTATATCCAACAACTTAACTTTACCGACATCATGTTGTATCTGACCGTGTGTCTGGGCACTGGCAAAATCCTTTTATAGACCCTTGGTTTTACGGAACCTGCTGTTTCCGGTATCCGATACTGTTTTGAAGTTCCAACTGACATAATTGTATCAAATTAACACCTCATTAACCGACACACTTAGATCTTGACTTACCTTTTCTGACCATCAAACTGTTTTTTAAAAACTTTTTCCAACTCAGCTACCCTGAAGATAAGCAAGCGTCACTCTAACAATGGTCACCTATAATGTGTACTGAACGACAATCGGGTATTTACCATTGTCATCATGAACACCCTATTTGTGAGCGAAATTTATGTTTGTGAATAAGACTCGATAAATTCTCGATTATTTAATTTCTCACATGAATGTTGCTAAATGAACGCATGAGACAAATGTAATGAACTTGTGTTGTTTTTTAAGATACATGGAACATAAACATAATGTGATACATTGTACAATTAATACTTTTTTAAACCTTAATACAATGTATATTTTAAGCAGTCAATATACTTTATCTTTTACATTTTATATATATTAAAACATTGTATATCTTATGGTAGTATGTACCTACCATAGAGCCATGATTCCTATGCCTTTACGAATCAGCAGGACCCAGTACCGACCCCCGTACACATTTTTACGGCAAGGTTTCTGTAGGCATAGAACAAACCTTAAATACCACAACTGCATGCAGATGACTCACCAAAGAGAGGAAAGACACGCCGATATTGTCAGTGTTCAAAGACCACCGTTAGAGGACTGTTAATTTCTGACATTTGCATTGTTTACATTTGAAATAATCTCGTTCTCTTGTGACGCCTCGTTCCGTATTTGGAAACCTAACCCCGCCTTACTCAAACAACTGACATTTTCCTGTTAACGTTGTTGATTTGTGTCAGTTGTGGGCGGGTTTAAGTTTTGCGTGATATTTTAAATGGTAAAACCTTTAAGAAAAATATGTCTGCTGAAACACAGTCTTAAACAAAAATCCCTAAATCAGCGAGATAGTTTTCTCTTTGGTGAGTTGTATGCATGCACGCATGGTTTTAAAGGTTAAGTCTATTGAAATATGTGGTTGTTCATGTAAGCTTTGCTTGATGTCTTCAAAAACCTAAAGGATCGCATCGTAGCTCTATGGTAGGTACACACCATACTAAGAGCTACAATTCTCGCATCTAGTTTCACTGTCTCACGTGGGATGTTGACAGTTCTGTATTTATTTTGTAGGTTCGAATCGGCATCGGGTTAAATGAAGTACAGGAATGTGGTGGAGCAAACAGCTATAGACAGTTATGTTGGCACTAGAACGAATTCGGACACAAATTAAGTAAATCAACGCTATGGAAACATAAACATATTTATTACTGCTTTGTAATAAGCACTGTTAAACAACAATTCAACATAAGGCCTTTATTTGTTTATTATTCGTTGTATGAACCATTGAGATAGGGAAGAGCCGTTAAGGAGGTGGGGGAAAAAATAATTGGAAAAGCTATTTTCTATTTCGTTGGAAAGCAAAAGAGAATGGAATGTTCATTTAAAGTCTGAGAGGAGGTCAAATGAAAATGAAAGCAATGAAATTCCCTACGAAAAGATAACTTTTTATCATAGGCAGGTTGTAAAACTAATAATAAAAACATAAAGGCCTTAAGTTCAGTTGTACATGAGTTGTACATATATATGAATTAACATGACATCAGTATTTAGATATCTTGTGAGATCAAAGTAAATTGTGAAATGCAAGAGTCATTCGCAGTCCAATTTCAAACTCAGGGATGAAATTGTTGGTACAAATGGAAGTTAGAATACCTCTTTCTATTCTGGACATGTTTAACACCTCTTACTTTCATGGATATGTTTTTTTAAGAGTGCCTCATAGAAAATTAATTTACCCTCCAAATAAGTATTGAAATTAATTCAATTTATACTTGGTCAAAAACATGGACTGGAATTATTGGTAATGCCATTGGCACAAATAATAAATTGGGAATAAACAGTCATAGATATGATCTTGGCACTGTGACGACAGATTCCTAAGACACCCGGAGTTTTTATTTTGGGTTTATACCAACATGTCAACTTTTCTAAATATTAACAAGTTTACTGTCAAGAAATAACCAATCCCTCTTATTTTAACATAACATGTCATCCTTTGTTGAACAGGAGCAGATTTAGGGCTTCTTTTTGTAGTGAGACATGACCTTTGCACACTCTGTTTATATCCGTCCTGTAACCATATATGAACCATATATATCTACAAAAAATAATTCCTTCCTTTAACCATATATGAATCATATATATATATGCAGAATCCTGCATTTCTATAACCATGTATAAACCATATATCTAAACAGATCCATACCTTCCTTTAACCATATATGAACGAGATATATATAAACAGAACCATAACATCCCATAACCATGTATAAATCATATACATGTATATCTAAACAGAACCATACCTTCCTTAGTATAATAACCATACAGGAACCCTGTATATGTATCTGCCTAGAACCATACCTTTATGAAACCAAATATGAACCCTATAAATCTATGAGAACCATACGTTCCTATAACCATATATGAACCCTATATATATACATAAAACCACACCTTCCAATAACCATACAGGAACCCGGTACTATATATCTACATAGAACCATATCTTCCTATAACCATACAGGAACCTGTATATCTGTCTACCTAGAACGATACCTTTATGAAACCAAATATGAACCCTATATATCTATGAGAACCATACGTTCCTATAACCATATATGAACCGAATATCTATATAGAACCATACCTTTCTATAACCATATACGAACTCTGTGTATCTACAGAGAGTCATACCATTCTATAACCATATATGAACCGTGTATATCTATGAAGAACCATACCTTCACATAACCATGTTTGAACCCTATATATATCTATATAGAAACCTACCTTCCTATGACGATATATGAACCCTGTATATCTACGTAGAACCATACCTTCCTATAACCATATATGAACCATGTATATCTACCTAGAGTCATACCTTCCTATAACCACACATGAACCCTGTATTTCTACATAGAGCCATACCGTCGCATAACCATATGTGAACCGTATATCTATTTACATAGAACCATACCTTCCTATAACCATACATGAACCGTGTATATCTACCTGGAGCCATAACTTCCTATAACCACTCATGATATATATCTATATAGAGTCATACCTTCCTATGACGATATATGAACCCTGTGTATATCTGCCTAGAACCATACTTTCCTATAACCATATATGAACCGTGTATATCTACCTGGAGCCATAACTTCCTATAACCACTCATAGACCCTGTATATCTACATAGAACCATACCTTCCAATAACCAAATTTGAACCTGTATATCTACCTAGAGCCATACTTCCTATAACCATATATGAACCCTGTATATCTACATAGAAACATACCTTCCAATAACCATTATTTGAAACTGTATATCTACCTAAAGCCATACCTTCACATAACCATATATGAACCTTATATATATATATCCGTGTAGAGCCATACCTTCCTATGACCATATATGAACGCTATATATCTACATAGAGCCATACCTTCCTATGATGATATATGAACCCTATATATCTACCTAGAACCATACCTTCCTATAACCATGTATGAACCGTATATCTATGTAGAACCATACCTTCCTATGACCATATATGAACCCTGTATATCTGCATAGAACCATACCATTCTATAACCATATATAAACCCTGCATATCTACGTAGAACCATACCTTCACATAACCATATATGAACCCTATATATATCTATATAGAAACATACCTTCCTATGACCATATATGAACCCTGTATATCTACGTAGAACCATACCTTCCTATGACCATATATGAACATTATATATCTACATAGAACCATATCTTCCTATAACCATACAAGAAACCTGTATATATGTTCCTTTATGAAACCAAATATTAACCGTATATCTATGTAGAACCATATCTTCCTATAACCATACAGGAAACCTGTATATCTGTCTACCTAAAACCATACTTTCCTATAAACATATATATCTATTTATATAGTACCATACCTTCCTATGACCATATATGAACCCTGTATATCTACCTAGAGTCATACCATTCTATAACCATATATGAACCCTGCATATCTACATAGAACCATACCTTCACATAATCATATATGAACCCTATATATATCTAGATAGAAATATACCTTCCTATGACCATATATGAACCCTGTATATCTACATAGAACCATGCCTTCACATAACCATATTTGAACCTTATATATATATCGTGTGTAGAGCCATACCTTCCTATGACCTATCTTATGAATGCTATATATCTACATAGAGCCAAACTTTCCTATGATCCTATATGAACGCTATATATCTACATAGAGCCAAACCTTCCTATGATATTATATGAACGCTATATATCTACATAGAGTCAAACCTTCATATGATCCTATATGAACCCTATATATCTAGATTGAACCATATCTTCCTATAACCGTATACGAACCCCTATATATCTACGTAGAACCATACCTTCCTATAACCATATATGAACCTATATATTTTACGTAAAACCATACCTTCCTTTAACCATATCTGAACCCTGTATATCTACGTAAAACAATACCTTCCTATAACCATATATGAACCCTGTATATCAACCTAGAGCCATACCTTCCTATAACCATATATGAATCCAGTATATCTGCATAGAACAATACCTTCATATAACCATATATGAACCCTGTATATCTACCTAGAGCCATAACTTCCTATAACCACACATGAACCCTATAATTCTACGTAAAGCCATACCGTCACATAACCATATGTAAACCATATATGTATCTATGTAGAACCATACCTTTCTATGACCATATAGAACCCTGTATAGCTACGTAGAGCCATACCTTCAAATAACCATATATGAACCCTGCATATCTACATAGAGCCATACCTTCCAATAACCATATTTGATATCTACCTAGAGCCATACCTTCCAATAACCATATATGAACCCTGTATATCTACATAGAACCATACCTTCCAATAACCAAATTTGAACCTGTATATCTACCTAGAGCCATACCTTCCTATAACCATATATGAACCCTGTATATCTACATAGAACCATACCTTCCAATAACCATTATTTGAAACTGTATATCTACCTAAAGCCATACCTTCACATAACCATATATGAACCTTATATATATATATCCGTGTAGAGCCATACCTTCCTATGACCATTATATGAACGCTATATATCTACATAGAGCCATACCTTCCTATGATGATATATGAACCCTATATATCTACCTAGAACCATACCTTCCTATAACCATATATGAACCGTATATCTATGTAGAACCATACCTTCCTATGACCATATATGAACCCTGTATATCTGCATAGAACCATACCATTCTATAACCATATATAAACCCTGCATATCTACGTAGAACCATACCTTCACATAACCATATATGAACCCTATATATATCTATATAGAAACATACCTTCCTATGACCATATATGAACCCTGTATATCTACGTAGAACCATACCTTCCTATGACCATATATGAACATTATATATCTACATAGAACCATATCTTCCTATAACCATACAAGAAACCTGTATATATGTTCCTTTATGAAACCAAATATTAACCGTATATCTATGTAGAACCATATCTTCCTATAACCATACAGGAAACCTGTATATCTGTCTACCTAAAACCATACCTTCCTATAAACATATATATCTATTTATATAGTACCATACCTTCCTATGACCATATAAGAACCCTGTATATCTACCTAGAGTCATACCATTCTATAACCATATATGAACCCTGCATATCTACATAGAACCATACCTTCACATAATCATATATGAACCCTATATATATCTAGATAGAAATATACCTTCCTATGACCATATATGAACCCTGTATATCTACATAGAACCATACCTTCACATAACCATATTTGAACCTTATATATATATCGTGTGTAGAGCCATACCTTCCTATGACCTATCTTATGAATGCTATATATCTACATAGAGCCAAACTTTCCTATGATCCTATATGAACGCTATATATCTACATAGAGCCAAACCTTCCTATGATATTATATGAACGCTATATATCTACATAGAACCATATTTTCCTCTGATCCTATATGAAGCCTATATATCTACATAGAACCATATTTTCCTATGATCCTATATGAACGCTATATATCTACATAGAGCCAAACCTTCCTATGATATTATATGAACGCTATATATCTAGATTGAACCATATCTTCATATGACCATATATGAACCCTATATATCTACATAGAGCCAAACCTTCCTATGATCCTATATGAACCCTATATATCTACATAGAACCATATTTTCCTCTGATCCTATATGAAGCCTATATATCTACATAGAACCATATTTTCCTATGATCCTATATGAACGCTATATATCTACATAGAGCCAAACCTTCCTATGATATTATATGAACGCTATATATCTACATAGAGTCAAACTTCATATGATCCTATATGAACCCTATATATCTAGATTGAACCATATCTTCCTATAACCGTATACGAACCCCTATATATCTACGTAGAACCATACCTTCCTATAACCATATATGAACCCTATATATTTTACGTAAAACCATACCTTCCTTTAACCATATCTGAACCCTGTATATCTACGTAAAACAATACCTTCCTATAACCATATATGAACCCTGTATATCAACCTAGAGCCATACCTTCCTATAACCATATATGAACCCAGTATATCTGCATAGAACAATACCTTCATATAACCATATATGAACCCTGTATATCTACCTAGAGCCATAACTTCCTATAACCACACATGAACCCTATAATTCTACGTAAAGCCATACCGTCACATAACCATATGTAAACCATATATGTATCTATGTAGAACCATACCTTTCTATGACCATATAGAACCCTGTATAGCTACGTAGAGCCATACCTTCAAATAACCATATATGAACCCTGCATATCTACATAGAGCCATACCTTCCAATAACCATATTTGATATCTACCTAGAGCCATACCTTCAAATTACCATATATGAACCCTGTATATCTACATAGAACCATACCTTCCAACACCAAATTTGAACCTGTATATCTACCTAGAGCCATACCTTCCTATAACCATATATGAACCCTGTATATCTTCATAGAACCATACCTCCAATAACCATTATTTGAAACTGTATATCTACCTAAAGCCATACCTTCACATAACCATATATGAACCTTATATATATATATCCGTGTAGAGCCATACCTTCCTATGACCATATATGAACGCTATATATCTACATAGAGCCATACCTTCCTATTATGATATATGAACCCTATATATCTACCTAGAACCATACCTTCCTATAACCATATATGAACCGTATATCTATGTAGAACCATACCTTCCTATGACCATATATGAACCCTGTATATCTGCATAGAACCATACCATTCTATAACCATATATAAACCCTGCATATCTACGTAGAACCATACCTTCACATAACCATATATGAACCCTATATATATCTATATAAAAACATACCTTCCTATGACCATATATGAACCCTGTATATCTACGTAGAACCATACCTTCCTATGACCATATATGAACATTATATATCTACATAGAACCATATCTTCCTATAACCATACAAGAAACCTGTATATATGTTCCTTTATTGAAACCAAATATTAACCGTATATCTATGTAGAACCATATCTTCCTATAACCATACAGGAAACCTGTATATCTGTCTACCTAAAACCATACCTTCCTATAAACATATATATCTATTTATATAGTACCATACCTTCCTATGACCATATAAGAACCCTGCATATCTACATAGAACCATACCTTCACATAATCATATATGAACCCTATATATATCTAGATAGAAATATACCTTCCTATGACCATATATGAACCCTGTATATCTACATAGAACCATTCCTTCACATAACCATATTTGAACCTAATATATATATCGTGTGTAGAGCCATACCTTCCTATGACCTATCTTATGAATGCTATATATCTACATAGAGCCAAACTTTCCTATGATCCTATATGAACGCTATATATCTACATAGAGCCAAACCTTCCTATGATATTATATGAAACGCTATATATCTACATAGAGTCAAACCTTCATATGATCCTATATGAACCCTATATATCTAGATTGAACCATATCTTCATATGACCATATATGAACCCTATATATCTACATAGAGCCAAACCTTCCTATGATCCTATATGAACCCTATATATCTACATAGAACCATATTTTCCTATGATCCTATATGAAGCCTATATATCTACATAGAACCATATTTTCCTATGATCCTATATGAACCCTATATATCTACATAGAGCCAAACCTTCCTATGATCCTATATGCACCCTATATATCTACATAGAGCCATACCTTCCTATGATCCTATATGAACCCTATACATCTACATAGAGCCAAACCTTCCTATGATCCTATATGCACCCCTATATATCTACATAGAGCCATACCTTCCTATATCCT
>JAWPHD010021966.1:0-26613 GCA_037043455.1 Cyrtodaria siliqua
CATCTCTGTTGAAAGTACGTATACAAATGAAAAACTTACGGTGAAACTCATTGTTGCCGTGTCATGGCTTGAACATGCTACTTCTGGGCTCACTTGGTTAGAGATTAACGTTGTGTCTTGATACAGGTTTGCTGCAATAATCATAACAAGTATCATAGTAACAACCATTACAACACGCCAGATAATAATGTACATATTCTATACGTAATACCTTTATAAATAATAACCATTTGGACACTCAGATCGCAGAAAGAGCAACGTTATCTCTATTTTTTCTATTTACCCGTAAACGAATTACGGTCTTGGACATAAAATGTCAACGAGTATCATTTTGCGTGCCATAGAGTGCCAGTGGCATTTCTGACGTGGTCATCTCTGTTGAAAGTACGTATACAAATGAAAAACTTACGGTGAAACTCATTGTTGCCGTGTCATGGCTTGTACATGCAACTTCTGGGCTCACTTGGTAAGAGATTAACGTTATGTCTTGATACAGGTTTGCTGCAATAATCATAACAAGTATCATAGTAACAACCATTACAACACGCCAGATAATAATGTACATATTCTATACGTTATACCTTTATAAATAATAACCATTTGGACACTCAGATCGCAGAAAGAGCAACGTTATCTCTATTTTTTCTATTTACCCGTAAACGAATTACGTCCCTTGGACATAAAATGTCAACGAGTATCATTTTGCGTGCCATAGAGTGCCAGTGGCATTTCTGACGTGGTCATCTCTGTTGAAAGTACGTATACAAATGAAAAACTTACGGTGAAACTCATTGTTGCCGTGTCATGGCTTGTACATGCAACTTCTGGGCTCACTTGGTAAGAGATTAACGTTGTGTCTTGATACAGGTTTGCTGCAATAATCATAACAAGTATCATAGTAACAACCATTACAACACGCCAGATAATAATGTACATATTCTATACGTAATACCTTTATAAATAATAACCATTTGGACACTCAGATCGCAGAAAGAGCAACGTTATCTCTATTTTTTCTATTTACCCGTAAACGAATTACGTCCCTTGGACATAAAATGTCAACGAGTATCATTTTGCGTGCCATAGACTGCCAGTGGCATTTCTGACGTGGTCATCTCTGTTGAAAGTACGTATACAAATGAAAAACTTACGGTGAAACTCATTGTTGCCGTGTCATGGCTTGTACATGCAACTTCTGGGCTCACTTGGTAAGAGATTAACGTTGTGTCTTGATACAGGTTTGCTGCAATAATCATAACAAGTATCATAGTAACAACCATTACAACACGCCAGATAATAATGTACATATTCTATACGTAATACCTTTATAAATAATAATCATTTGGACACTCAGATCGCAGAAAGAGCAACGTTATCTCTATTTTTTCTATTTACCCGTAAACGAATTACGTCCCTTGGACATAAAATGTCAACGAGTATCATTTTGCGTGCCATAGAGTGCCAGTGGCATTTCTGACGTGGTCATCTCTGTTGAAAGTACGTATACAAATGAAAAACTTACGGTGAAACTCATTGTTGCCGTGTCATGGCTTGTACATGCAACTTCTGGGCTCACTTGGTAAGAGATTAACGTTGTGTCTTGATACAGGTTTGCTGCAATAATCATAACAAGTATCATAGTAACAACCATTACAACACGCCAGATAATAATGTACATATTCTATACGTAATACCTTTATAAATAATAACCATTTGGACACTCAGATCGCAGAAAGAGCAATGTTATCTCTATTTTTTCTATTTACCCGTAAACGAATTACGTCCCTTGGACATAAAATGTCAACGAGTATAATTTTGCGTGCCATAGAGTGCCAGTGGCATTTCTGACGTGGTCATCTCTGTTGAAAGTACGTATACAAATGAAAAACTTACGGTGAAACTCATTGTTGCCGTGTCATGGCTTGTACATGCAACTTCTGGGCTCACTTGGTAAGAGATTAACGTTGTGTCTTGATACAGGTTTGCTGCAATAATCATAACAAGTATCATAGTAACAACCATTACAACACGCCAGATAATAATGTACATATTCTATACGTAATACCTTTATAAATAATAACCATTTGGACACTCAGATCGCAGAAAGAGCAACGTTATCTCTATTTTTTCTATTTACCCGTAAACGAATTACGTCCCTTGGACATAAAATGTCAACGAGTATCATTTTGCGTGCCATAGAGTGCCAGTGGCATTTCTGACGTGGTCATCTCTGTTGAAAGTACGTATACAAATGAAAAACTTACGGTGAAACTCATTGTTGCCGTGTCATGGCTTGTACATGCAACTTCTGGGCTCACTTGGTAAGAGATTAACGTTGTGTCTTGATACAGGTTTGCTGCAATAATCATAACAAATATCATGGTAACAACCATTACAACACGCCAGATAATAATGTACATATTCTATACGTAATACCTTTATAAATAATAACCATTTGGACACTCAGATCGCAGAAAGAGCAACGTTATCTCTATTTTTTCTATTTACCCGTAAACGAATTACGTCCCTTGGACATAAAATGTCAACGAGTATCATTTTGCGCGCCATAGAGTGCCAGTGGCATTTCTGACGTGGTCATCTCTGTTGAAAGTACGTATACAAATGAAAAACTTACGGTGAAACTCATTGTTGCCGTGTCATGGCTTGTACATGCAACTTCTGGGCTCACTTGGTAAGAGATTAACGTTGTGTCTTGATACAGGTTTGCTGCAATAATCATAACAAGTATCATAGTAACAACCATTACAACACGCCAGATAATAATGTACATATTCTATACGTAATACCTTTATAAATAATAACCATTTGGACACTCAGATCGCAGAAAGAGCAACGTTATCACTATTTTTTCTATTTACCGTAAACGAATTACGTCCCTTGGACATAAAATGTCAACGAGTATCATTTTGCGTGCCATAGAGTGCCAGTGGCATTTCTGACGTGGTCATCTCTGTTGAAAGTACGTATACAAATGAAAAACTTACGGTGAAACTCATTGTTGCCGTGTCATGGCTTGTACATGCAACTTCTTGGCTCACTTGGTAAGAGATTAACGTTGTGTCTTGATACAGGTTTGCTGCAATAATCATAACAAGTATCATAGTAACAACCATTACAACACGCCAGATAATAATGTACATATTCTATACGTAATACCTTTATAAATAATAACCATTTGGACACTCAGATCGCAGAAAGAGCAACGTTATCTCTATTTTTTCTATTTACCCGTAAACGAATTACGTCCCTTGGACATAAAATGTCAACGAGTATCATTTTGCGTGCCATAGACTGCCAGTGGCATTTCTGACGTGGTCATCTCTGTTGAAAGTACGTATACAAATGAAAAACTTACGGTGAAACTCATTGTTGCCGTGTCATGGCTTGTACATGCAACTTCTGGGCTCACTTGGTGAGAGATTAACGTTGTGTCTTTATACAGGTTTGCTGCAATAATCATAACAAGTATCATAGTAACAACCATTACAACACGCCAGATAATAATGTACATATTCTATACGTAATACCTTTATAAATAATAACCATTTGGACACTCAGATCGCAGAAAGAGCAACGTTATCTCTATTTTTTCTATTTACCCGTAAACGAATTACGTCCCTTGGACATAAAATGTCAACGAGTATCATTTTGCGTGCCATAGAGTGCCAGTGGCATTTCTGACGTGGTCATCTCTGTTGAAAGTACGTATACAAATGAAAAACTTACGGTGAAACTCATTGTTGCCGTGTCATGGCTTGTACATGCAACTTCTGGGCTCACTTGGTAAGAGATTAACGTTGTGTCTTGATACAGGTTTGCTGCAATAATCATAACAAGTATCATAGTAACAACCATTACAACACGCCAGATAATAATGAACATATTCTATACGTAATACATTTATAAATAATAACCATTTGGACACTCAGATCGCAAAAAGAGCAACGTTATCTCTATTTTATCTATTTACCCGTAAACGAATTACGTCCCTTGGACATAAAATGTCAACGAGTATCATTTTGCGTGCCATAGAGTGCCAGTGGCATTTCTGACGTGGTCATCTCTGTTGAAAGTACGTATACAAATGAAAAACTTACGGTGAAACTCATTGTTGCCGTGTCATGGCTTGAACATGCAACTTCTGGGCTCACTTGGTAAGAGATTAACGTTGTGTCTTGATACAGGTTTGCTGCAATAATCATAACAAGTATCATAGTAACAACCATAACAACACGCCAGATAATAATGTACATATTCTATACGTAATACCTTTATAAATAATAACCATTTGGACACTCAGATCGCAGAAAGAGCAACGTTATCTCTATTTTTTCTATTTACCCGTAAACGAATTACGGTCTTGGACATAAAATGTCAACGAGTATCATTTTGCGTGCCATAGAGTGCCAGTGGCATTTCTGACGTGGTCATCTCTGTTGAAAGTACGTATACAAATGAAAAACTTACGGTGAAACTCATTGTTGCCGTGTCATGGCTTGTACATGCAACTTCTGGGCTCACTTGGTAAGAGATTAACGTTATGTCTTGATACAGGTTTGCTGCAATAATCATAACAAGTATCATAGTAACAACCATTACAACACGCCAGATAATAATGTACATATTCTATACGTAATACCTTTATAAATAATAACCATTTGGACACTCAGATCGCAGAAAGAGCAACGTTATCTCTATTTTTTCTATTTACCCGTAAACGAATTACGTCCCTTGGACATAAAATGTCAACGAGTATCATTTTGCGTGCCATAGACTGCCAGTGGCATTTCTGACGTGGTCATCTCTGTTGAAAGTACGTATACAAATGAAAAACTTACGGTGAAACTCATTGTTGCCGTGTCATGGCTTGTACATGCAACTTCTGGGCTCACTTGGTAAGAGATTAACGTTGTGTCTTTATACAGGTTTGCTGCAATAATCATAACAAGTATCATAGTAACAACCATTACAACACGCCAGATAATAATGTACATATTCTATACGTAATACCTTTATAAATAATAACCATTTGGACACTCAGATCGCAGAAAGAGCAACGTTATCTCTATTTTTTCTATTTACCCGTAAACGAATTACGTCCCTTGGACATAAAATGTCAACGAGTATCATTTTGCGTGCCATAGAGTGCCAGTGGCATTTCTGACGTGGTCATCTCTGTTGAAAGTACGTATACAAATGAAAAACTTACGGTGAAACTCATTGTTGCCGTGTCATGGCTTGTACATGCAACTTCTGGGCTCACTTGGTAAGAGATTAACGTTGTGTCTTGATACAGGTTTGCTGCAATAATCATAACAAGTATCATAGTAACAACCATTACAACACGCCAGATAATAATGAACATATTCTATACGTAATACATTTATAAATAATAACCATTTGGACACTCAGATCGCAGAAAGAGCAACGTTATCTCTATTTTTTCTATTTACCCGTAAACGAATTACGTCCCTTGGACATAAAATGTCAACGAGTATCATTTTGCGTGCCATAGAGTGCCAGTGGCATTTCTGACGTGGTCATCTCTGTTGAAAGTACGTATACAAATGAAAAACTTACGGTGAAACTCATTGTTGCCGTGTCATGGCTTGAACATGCAACTTCTGGGCTCACTTGGTAAGAGATTAACGTTGTGTCTTGATACAGGTTTGCTGCAATAATCATAACAAGTATCATAGTAACAACCATTACAACACGCCAGATAATAATGTACATATTCTATACGTAATACCTTTATAAATAATAACCATTTGGACACTCAGATCGCAGAAAGAGCAACGTTATCTCTATTTTTTCTATTTACCCGTAAACGAATTACGGTCTTGGACATAAAATGTCAACGAGTATCATTGTGCGTGCCATAGAGTGCCAGTGGCATTTCTGACGTGGTCATCTCTGTTGAAAGTACGTATACAAATGAAAAACTTACGGTGAAACTCATTGTTGCCGTGTCATGGCTTGTACATGCAACTTCTGGGCTCACTTGGTAAGAGATTAACGTTATGTCTTGATACAGGTTTGCTGCAATAATCATAACAAGTATCATAGTAACAACCATTACAACACGCCAGATAATAATGTACATATTCTATACGTAATACCTTTATAAATAATAACCATTTGGACACTCAGATCGCAGAAAGAGCAACGTTATCTCTATTTTTTCTATTTACCCGTAAACGATTTACGTCCCTTGGACATAAAATGTCAACGAGTATCATTTTGCGTGCCATAGAGTGCCAGTGGCATTTCTGACGTGGTCATCTCTGTTGAAAGTACGTATACAAATGAAAAACTTACGGTGAAACTCATTGTTGCCGTGTCATGGCTTGTACATGCAACTTCTGGGCTCACTTGGTAAGAGATTAACGTTGTGTCTTGATACAGGTTTGCTGCAATAATCATAACAAGTATCATAGTAACAACCATTACAACACGCCAGATAATAATGTACATATTCTATACGTAATACCTTTATAAATAATAACCATTTGGACACTCAGATCGCAGAAAGAGCAACGTTATCTCTATTTTTCTATTTACCCGTAAACGAATTACGTCCCTTGGACATAAAATGTCAACGAGTATCATTTTGCGTGCCTTAGAGTGCCAGTGGCATTTCTGACGTGGTCATCTCTGTTGAAAGTACGTATACAAATGAAAAACTTACGGTGAAACTCATTGTTGCCGTGTCATGGCTTGTACATGCAACTTCTGGGCTCACTTGGTAAGAGATTAACGTTGTGTCTTGATACAGGTTTGCTGCAATAATCATAACAAGTATCATTGTAACAACCGTTACAACACGCCAGATAATAATGTACATATTCTATACGTAATACCTTTATAAATAATAACCATTTGGACACTCAGATCGCAGAAAGAGCAACGTTATCTCTATTTTTTCTATTTACCCGTAAACGAATTACGTCCCTTGGACATAAAATGTCAACGAGTATCATTTTGCGTGCCATAAAGTGCCAGTGGCATTTCTGACGTGGTCATCTCTGTTGAAAGTACGTATACAAATGAAAAACTTACGGTGAAACTCATTGTTGCCGTGTCATGGCTTGTACATGCAACTTCTGAGCTCACTTGGTAAGAGATTAACGTTGTGTCTTGATACAGGTTTGCTGCAATAATCATAACAAGTATCATAGTAACAACCATTACAACACGCCAGATAATAATGAACATATTCTATACGTAATACATTTATAAATAATAACCATTTGGACACTCAGATCGCAAAAAGAGCAACGTTATCTCTATTTTATCTATTTACCCGTAAACGAATTACGTCCCTTGGACATAAAATGTCAACGAGTATCATTTTGCGTGCCTTGTACATGCAACTTCTGGGCTCACTTGGTAAGAGATTAACGTTGTGTCTTGATACAGGTTTGCTGCAATAATCATAACAAGTATCATAGTAACAACCATTACAACACGCCAGATAATAATGTACATATTCTATACGTAATACCTTTATAAATAATAATCATTTGGACACTCAGATCGCAGAAAGAGCAACGTTATCTCTATTTTTTCTATTTACCCGTAAACGAATTACGTCCCTTGGACATAAAATGTCAACGAGTATCATTTTGCGTGCCATAGAGTGCCAGTGGCATTTCTGACGTGGTCATCTCTGTTGAAAGTACGTATACAAATGAAAAACTTACGGTGAAACTCATTGTTGCCGTGTCATGGCTTGTACATGCAACTTCTGGGCTCACTTGGTAAGAGATTAACGTTGTGTCTTGATACAGGTTTGCTGCAATAATCATAACAAGTATCATAGTAACAACCATTACAACACGCCAGATAATAATGTACATATTCTATACGTAATACCTTTATAAATAATAACCATTTGGACACTCAGATCGCAGAAAGAGCAATGTTATCTCTATTTTTTCTATTTACCCGTAAACGAATTACGTCCCTTGGACATAAAATGTCAACGAGTATCATTTTGCGTGCCATAGAGTGCCAGTGGCATTTCTGACGTGGTCATCTCTGTTGAAAGTACGTATACAAATGAAAAACTTACGGTGAAACTCATTGTTGCCGTGTCATGGCTTGTACATGCAACTTCTGGGCTCACTTGGTAAGAGATTAACGTTGTGTCTTGATACAGGTTTGCTGCAATAATCATAACAAGTATCATAGTAACAACCATTACAACACGCCAGATAATAATGTACATATTCTATACGTAATACCTTTATAAATAATAACCATTTGGACACTCAGATCGCAGAAAGAGCAACGTTATCTCTATTTTTTCTATTTACCCGTAAACGAATTACGTCCCTTGGACATAAAATGTCAACGAGTATCATTTTGCGTGCCATAGACTGCCAGTGGCATTTCTGACGTGGTCATCTCTATTGAAAGTACGTATACAAATGAAAAACTTACGGTGAAACTCATTGTTGCCGTGTCATGGCTTGTACATGCAACTTCTGGGCTCACTTGGTAAGAGATTAACGTTGTGTCTTGATACAGGTTTGCTGCAATAATCATAACAAATATCATGGTAACAACCATTACAACACGCCAGATAATAATGTACATCTTCTATACGTAATACCTTTATAAATAATAACCATTTGGACACTCAGATCGCAGAAAGAGCAACGTTATCTCTATTTTTTCTATTTACCCGTAAACGAATTACGTCCCTTGGACATAAAATGTCAACGAGTATCATTTTGCGCGCCATAGAGTGCCAGTGGCATTTCTGACGTGGTCATCTCTGTTGAAAGTACGTATACAAATGAAAAACTTACGGTGAAACTCATTGTTGCCGTGTCATGGCTTGTACATGCAACTTCTGGGCTCACTTGGTAAGAGATTAACGTTGTGTCTTGATACAGGTTTGCTGCAATAATCATAACAAGTATCATAGTAACAACCATTACAACACGCCAGATAATAATGTACATATTCTATACGTAATACCTTTATAAATAATAACCATTTGGACACTCAGATCGCAGAAAGAGCAACGTTATCTCTATTTTTTCTATTTACCGTAAACGAATTACGTCCCTTGGACATAAAATGTCAAGGAGTATCATTTTGCGTGCCATAGAGTGCCAGTGGCATTTCTGACGTGGTCATCTCTGTTGAAATTACGTATACAAATGAAAAACTTACGGTGAAACTCATTGTTGCCGTGTCATGGCTTGTACATGCAACTTCTGGGCTCACTTGGTAAGAGATTAACGTTGTGTCTTGATACAGGTTTGCTGCAATAATCATAACAAGTATCATAGTAACAACCATTACAACACGCCAGATAATAATGTACATATTCTATACGTAATACCTTTATAAATAATAACCATTTGGACACTCAGATCGCAGAAAGAGCAACGTTATCTCTATTTTTTCTATTTACCCGTAAACGAATTACGTCCCTTGGACATAAAATGTCAACGAGTATCATTTTGCGTGCCATAGACTGCCAGTGGCATTTCTGACGTGGTCATCTCTGTTAAAAGTACGTATACAAATGAAAAACATACGGTGAAACTCATTGTTGCCGTGTCATGGCTTGTACATGCAACTTCTGGGCTCACTTGGTAAGAGATTAACGTTGTGTCTTGATACAGGGGTTGCTGCAATAATCATAACAAGTATCATAGTAACAACCATTACAACACGCCAGATAATAATGTACATATTCTATACGTAATACCTTTATAAATAATAACCATTTGGACACTCAGATCGCAGAAAGAGCAACGTTATCTCTATTTTTTCTATTTACCCGTAAACGAATTACGTCCCTTGGACATAAAATGTCAACGAGTATCATTTTGCGTGCCATAGAGTGCCAGTGGCATTTCTGACGTGGTCATCTCTGTTGAAAGTACGTATACAAATGAAAAACTTACGGTGAAACTCATTGTTGCCGTGTCATGGCTTGTACATGCAACTTCTGGGCTCACTTGGTAAGAGATTAACGTTGTGTCTTGATACAGGTTTGCTGCAATAATCATAACAAGTATCATAGTAACAACCATTACAACACGCCAGATAATAATGTACATATTCTATACGTAATACCTTTATAAATAATAACCATTTGGACACTCACATCGCAGAAAGAGCAACGTTATCTCTATTTTTTCTATTTACCCGTAAACGAATTACGTCCCTTGGACATAAAATGTCAACGAGTATCATTTTGCGTGCCATAGAGTGCCAGTGGCATTTCTGACGTGGTCATCTCTGTTGAAATTACGTATACAAATGAAAAACTTACGGTGAAACTCATTGTTGCCGTGTCATGGCTTGTACATGCAACTTCTGGGCTCACTTGGTAAGAGATTAACGTTGTGTCTTGATACAGGTTTGCTGCAATAATCATAACAAGTATCATAGTAACAACCATTACAACACGCCAGATAATAATGTACATATTCTATACGTAATACCTTTATAAATAATAACCATTTGGACACTCAGATCGCAGAAAGAGCAACGTTATCTCTATTTTTTCTATTTACCCGTAAACGAATTACGTCCCTTGGACATAAAATGTCAACGAGTATCATTTTGCGTGCCATAGACTGCCAGTGGCATTTCTGACGTGGTCATCTCTGTTAAAAGTACGTATACAAATGAAAAACATACGGTGAAACTCATTGTTGCCGTGTCATGGCTTGTACATGCAACTTCTGGGCTCACTTGGTAAGAGATTAACGTTGTGTCTTGATACAGGGGTTGCTGCAATAATCATAACAAGTATCATAGTAACAACCATTACAACACGCCAGATAATAATGTACATATTCTATACGTAATACCTTTATAAATAATAACCATTTGGACACTCAGATCGCAGAAAGAGCAACGTTATCTCTATTTTTTCTATTTACCCGTAAACGAATTACGTCCCTTGGACATAAAATGTCAACGAGTATCATTTTGCGTGCCATAGAGTGCCAGTGGCATTTCTGACGTGGTCATCTCTGTTGAAAGTACGTATACAAATGAAAAACTTACGGTGAAACTCATTGTTGCCGTGTCATGGCTTGTACATGCAACTTCTGGGCTCACTTGGTAAGAGATTAACGTTGTGTCTTGATACAGGTTTGCTGCAATAATCATAACAAGTATCATAGTAACAACCATTACAACACGCCAGATAATAATGTACATATTCTATACGTAATACCTTTATAAATAATAACCATTTGGACACTCACATCGCAGAAAGAGCAACGTTATCTCTATTTTTTCTATTTACCCGTAAACGAATTACGTCCCTTGGACATAAAATGTCAACGAGTATCATTTTGCGTGCCATAGAGTGCCAGTGGCATTTCTGACGTGGTCATCTCTGTTGAAAGTACGTATACAAATGAAAAACTTACGGTGAAACTCATTGTTGCCGTGTCATGGCTTGTACATGCAACTTCTGGGCTCACTTGGTAAGAGATTAACGTTGTGTCTTGATACAGGTTTGCTGCAATAATCATAACAAGTATCATAGTAACAACCATTACAACACGCCAGATAATAATGTACATATTCTATACGTAATACCTTTATAAATAATAACCATTTGGACACTCAGATCGCAGAAAGAGCAACGTTATCTCTATTTTTCTATTTACCCGTAAACGAATTACGTCCCTTGGACATAAAATGTCAACGAGTATCATTTTGCGTGCCATAGAGTGCCAGTGGCATTTCTGACGTGGTCATCTCTGTTGAAAGTACGTATACAAATGAAAAACTTACGGTGAAACTCATTGTTGCCGTGTCATGGCTTGTACATGCAACTTCTGGGCTCACTTGGTAAGAGATTAACGTTGTGTCTTGATACAGGTTTGCTGCAATAATCATAACAAGTATCATAGTAACAACCATTACAACACGCCAGATAATAATGTACATATTCTATACGTAATACCTTTATAAATAATAACCATTTGGACACTCAGATCGCAGAAAGAGCAACGTTATCTCTATTTTTTCTATTTACCCGTAAACGAATTACGTCCCTTGGACATAAAATGTCAACGAGTATCATTTTGCGTGCCATAGACTGCCAGTGGCATTTCTGACGTGGTCATCTCTGTTGAAAGTACGTATACAAATGAAAAACTTACGGTGAAACTCATTGTTGCCGTGTCATGGCTTGTACATGCAACTTCTCGGCTCACTTGGTAAGAGATTAACGTTGTGTCTTGATACAGGTTTGCTGCAATAATCATAACAAGTATCATAGTAACAACCATTACAACACGCCAGATAATAATGTACATATTCTACGCGTAATACCTTTATAAATAATAACCATTTGGACACTCAGATCGCAGAAAGAGCAACGTTATCTCTATTTTTTCTATTTATCCGTAAACGAATTACGTCCCTTGGACATAAAATGTCAACGAGTATCATTTTGCGTGCCATAGACTGCCAGTGGCATTTCTGACGTGGTCATCTCTGTTGAAAGTACGTATACAAATGAAAAACTTACGGTGAAACTCATTGTTGCCGTGTCATGGCTTGTACATGCAACTTCTGGGCTCACTTGGTAAGAGATTAACGTTGTGTCTTGATACAGGTTTGCTGCAATAATCATAACAAGTATCATAGTAACAACCATTACAACACGCCAGATAATAATGTACATATTCTATACGTAATACCTTTATAAATAATAACCATTTGGACACTCAGATCGCAGAAAGAGCAACGTTATCTCTATTTTTTCTATTTACCCGTAAACGAATTACGTCCCTTGGACATAAAATGTCAACGAGTTTCATTTTGCGTGCCATAGAGTGCCAGTGGCATTTCTGACGTGGTCATCTCTGTTGAAAGTACGTATACAAATGAAAAACTTACGGTGAAACTCATAGTTGCCGTGTCATGGCTTGTACATGCAACTTCTGGGCTCACTTGGTAAGAGATTAACGTTGTGTCTTGATACAGGTTTGCTGCAATAATCATAACAAGTATCATAGTAACAACCATTACAACACGCCAGATAATAATGTACATATTCTACGCGTAATACCTTTATAAATAATAACCATTTGGACACTCAGATCGCAGAAAGAGCAACGTTATCTCTATTTTTTCTATTTATCCGTAAACGAATTACGTCCCTTGGACATAAAATGTCAACGAGTATCATTTTGCGTGCCATAGACTGCCAGTGGCATTTCTGACGTGGTCATCTCTGTTGAAAGTACGTATACAAATGAAAAACTTACGGTGAAACTCATTGTTGCCGTGTCATGGCTTGTACATGCAACTTCTGGGCTCACTTGGTAAGAGATTAACGTTGTGTCTTGATACAGGTTTGCTGCAATAATCATAACAAGTATCATAGTAACAACCATTACAACACGCCAGATAATAATGTACATATTCTATACGTAATACCTTTATAAATAATAACCATTTGGACACTCAGATCGCAGAAAGAGCAACGTTATCTCTATTTTTTCTATTTACCCGTAAACGAATTACGTCCCTTGGACATAAAATGTCAACGAGTTTCATTTTGCGTGCCATAGAGTGCCAGTGGCATTTCTGACGTGGTCATCTCTGTTGAAAGTACGTATACAAATGAAAAACTTACGGTGAAACTCATTGTTGCCGTGTCATGGCTTGTACATGCAACTTCTGGGCTCACTTGGTAAGAGATTAACGTTGTGTCTTGATACAGGTTTGCTGCAATAATCATAACAAGTATCATAGTAACAACCATTACAACACGCCAGATAATAATGTACATATTCTTTACGTAATACCTTTATAAATAATAACCATTTGGACACTCAGATCGCAGAAAGAGCAACGTTATCTCTATTTTTTCTATTTACCCGTAAACGAATTACGTCCCTTGGACATAAAATGTCAACGAGTATCATTTTGCGTGCCATAGAGTGCCAGTGGCATTTCTGACGTGGTCATCTCTGTTGAAAGTACGTATACAAATGAAAAACTTACGGTGAAACTCATTGTTGCCGTGTCATGGCTTGTACATGCAACTTCTGGGCTCACTTGGTAAGAGATTAACGTTGTGTCTTGATACAGGTTTGCTGCAATAATCATAACAAGTATCATAGTAACAACCATTACAACACGCCAGATAATAATGTACATATTCTATACGTAATACCTTTATAAATAATAACCATTTGGACACTCAGATCGCAGAAATAGCAACGTTATCTCTATTTTTTCTATTTACCCGTAAACGAATTACGTCCCTTGGACATAAAATGTCAACGAGTATCATTTTGCGTGCCATAGAGTGCCAGTGGCATTTCTGACGTGGTCATCTCTGTTGAAAGTATGTATACAAATGAAAAACTTACGGTGAAACTCATTGTTGCCGTGTCATGGCTTGTACATGCAACTTCTGGGCTCACTTGGTAAGAGATTAACGTTGTGTCTTGATACAGGTTTGCTGCAATAATCATAACAAGTATCATAGTAACAACCATTACAACACGCCAGATAATAATGTACATATTCTATACGTAATACCTTTATAAATAATAACCATTTGGACACTCAGATCGCAGAAAGAGCAACGTTATCTCTATTTTTTCTATTTACCCGTAAACGAATTACGTCCCTTGGACATAAAATGTCAACGAGTATCATTTTGCGTGCCATAGAGTGCCAGTGGCATTTCTGACGTGGTCATCTCTGTTGAAAGTACGTATACAAATGAAACACTTACGGTGAAACTCATTGTTGCCGTGTCATGACTTGTACATGCAACTTCTGGGCTCACTTGGTAAGAGATTAACGTTGTGTCTTGATACAGGTTTGCTGCAATAATCATAACAAGTATCATAGTAACAACCATTACAACACGCCAGATAATAATGTACATATTCTATACGTAATACCTTTATAAATAATAACCATTTGGACACTCAGATCGCAGAAAGAGCAACGTTATCTCTATTTTTTCTATTTACCCGTAAACGAATTACGTCCCTTGGACATAACATGTCAACGAGTATCATTTTGCGTGCCATAGAGTGCCAGTGGCATTTCTGACGTGGTCATCTCTGTTGAAAGTACGTATACAAATGAAAAACTTACGGTGAAACTCATTGTTGCCGTGTCATGGCTTGTACATGCAACTTCTGGGCTCACTTGGTAAGAGATTAACGTTGTGTCTTGATACAGGTTTGCTGCAATAATCATAACAAGTATCATAGTAACAACCATTACAACACGCCAGATAATAATGTACATATTCTATACGTAATACCTTTATAAATAATAACCATTTGGACACTCAGATCGCAGAAAGAGCAACGTTATCTCTATTTTTTCTATTTACCCGTAAACAAATTACGTCCCTTGGACATAAAATGTCAACGAGTATCATTTTGCGTGCCATAGAGTGCCAGTGGCATTTCTGACGTGGTCATCTCTGTTGAAAGTACGTATACAAATGAAAAACTTACGGTGAAACTCATTGTTGCCGTGTCATGGCTTGTACATGCAACTTCTGGGCTCACTTGGTAAGAGATTAACGTTGTGTCTTGATACAGGTTTGCTGCAATAATCATAACAAGTATCATAGTAACAACCATTACAACACGCCAGATAATAATGTACATATTCTATACGTAATACCTTTATAAATAATAACCATTTGGACACTCAGATCGCAGAAAGAGCAACGTTATCTCTATTGTTTCTATTTACCCGTAAACGAATTACGTCCCTTGGACATAAAATGTCAACGAGTATCATTTTGCGTGCCATAGAGTGCCAGTGGCATTTCTGACGTGGTCATCTCTGTTGAAAGTACGTATACAAATGAAAAACTTACGGTGAAACTCATTGTTGCCGTGTCATGGCTTGTACATGCAACTTCTGGGCTCACTTGGTAAGAGATTAACGTTGTGTCTTGATACAGGTTTGCTGCAATAATCATAACAAGTATCATAGTAACAACCATAACAACACGCCAGATAATAATGTACATATTCTATACGTAATACCTTTATAAATAATAACCATTTGGACACTCAGATCGCAGAAAGAGCAACGTTATCTCTATTTTTCTATTTTTCTATTTACCAGTAAACGAATTACGTCCCTTGGACATAAAATGTCAACGAGTATCATTTTGCGTGCCATAGAGTGCCAGTGGCATTTCTGACGTGGTCATCTCTGTTGAAAGTACGTATACAAATGAAAAACTTACGGTGAAACTCATTGTTGCCGTGTCATGACTTGTACATGCAACTTCTGGGCTCACTTGGTAAGAGATTAACGTTGTGTCTTGATACAGGTTTGCTGCAATAATCATAACAAGTATCATAGTAACAACCATTACAACACGCCAGATAATAATGTACATATTCTATACGTAATACCTTTATAAATAATAACCATTTGGACACTCAGATCGCAGAAAGAGCAACGTTATCTCTATTTTTTCTATTTACCCGTAAACGAATTACGTCCCTTGGACATAAAATGTCAACGAGTATCATTTTGCGTGCCATAGAGTGCCAGTGGCATTTCTGACGTGGTCATCTCTGTTGAAAGTACGTATACAAATGAAAAACTTACGGTGAAACTCATTGTTGCCGTGTCATGGCTTGTACATGCAACTTCTGGGCTCACTTGGTAAGAGATTAACGTTGTGTCTTGATACAGGTTTGCTGCAATAATCATAACAAGTATCATTGTAACAACCATTACAACACGCCAGATAATAATGTACATATTCTATACGTAATACCTTTATAAATAATAACCATTTGGACACTCAGATCGCAGAAAGAGCAACGTTATCTCTATTTTTTCTATTTACCCGTAAACGAATTACGTCCCTTGGACATAAAATGTCAACGAGTATCATTTTGCGTGCCATAGACTGCCAGTGGCATTTCTGACGTGGTCATCTCTGTTGAAAGTACGTATACAAATGAAAAACTTACGGTGAAACTCATTGTTGCCGTGTCATGGCTTGTACATGCAACTTCTGGGCTCACTTGGTAAGAGATTAACGTTGTGTCTTTATACAGGTTTGCTGCAATAATCATAACAAGTATCATAGTAACAACCATTACAACACGCCAGATAATAATGTACATATTCTATACGTAATACCTTTATAAATAATAACCATTTGGACACTCAGATCGCAGAAAGAGCAACGTTATCTCTATTTTTTCTATTTACCGGTAAACGAATTACGTCCCTTGGACATAAAATGTCAACGAGTATCATTTTGCTTGCCATAGAGTGCCAGTGGCATTTCTGACGTGGTCATCTCTGTTGAAAGTACGTATACAAATGAAAAACTTACGGTGAAACTCATTGTTGCCGTGTCATGGCTTGTACATGCAACTTCTGGGCTCACTTGGTAAGAGATTAACGTTGTGTCTTGATACAGGTTTGCTGCAATAATCATAACAAGTATCATAGTAACAACCATTACAACACGCCAGATAATTATGTACATATTCTATACGTAATACCTTTATAAATAATAACCATTTGGACACTCAGATCGCAGAAAGAGCAACGTTATCTCTATTTTTTCTATTTACACGTAAACGAATTACGTCCCTTGGACATAAAATGTCAACGAGTATCATTTTGCGTGCCATAGAGTGCAAGTGGCATTTCTGACGTGGTCATCTCTGTTGAAAGTACGTATACAAATGAAAAACTTACGGTGAAACTCATTGTTGCCGTGTCATGGCTTGTACATGCAACTTCTGGGCTCACTTGGTAAGAGATTAACGTTGTGTCTTGATACAGGTTTGCTGCAATAATCATAACAAGTATCATAGTAACAACCATAACAACACGCCAGATAATAATGTACATATTCTATACGTAATACCTTTATAAATAATAACCATTTGGACACTCAGATCGCAGAAAGAGCAACGTTATCTCTATTTTTTCTATTTACCCGTAAACGAATTACGTCCCTTGGACATAAAATGTCAACGAGTATCATTTTGCGTGCCATAGAGTGCCAGTGGCATTTCTGACGTGGTCATCTCTGTTGAAAGTACGTATACAAATGAAAAACTTACGGTGAAACTCATTGTTGCCGTGTCATGGCTTGTACATGCAACTTCTGGGCTCACTTGGTAAGAGATTAACGTTGTGTCTTGATACAGGTTTGCTGCAATAATCATAACAAGTATCATAGTAACAACCATTACAACACGCCAGATAATAATGTACATATTCTATACGTAATACCTTTATAAATAATAACCATTTGGACACTCAGATCGCAGAAAGAGCAACGTTATCTCTATTTTTTCTATTTACCCGTAAACGAATTACGTCCCTTGGACATAAAATGTCAACGAGTATCATTTTGCGTGCCATAGAGTGCCAGTGGCATTTCTGACGTGGTCATCTCTGTTGAAAGTACGTATACAAATGAAGAACTTACGGTGAAACTCATTGTTGCCGTGTCATGGCTTGTACATGCAACTTCTGGGCTCACTTGGTAAGAGATTAACGTTGTGTCTTGATACAGGTTTGCTGCAATAATCATAACAAGTATCATTGTAACAACCATTACAACACGCCAGATAATAATGTACATATTCTATACGTAATACCTTTATAAATAATAACCATTTGGACACTCAGATCGCAGAAAGAGCAACGTTATCTCTATTTTTTCTATTTACCCGTAAACGAATTACGTCCCTTGGACATAAAATGTCAACGAGTATCATTTTGCGTGCCATAGACTGCCAGTGGCATTTCTGACGTGGTCATCTCTGTTGAAAGTACGTATACAAATGAAAAACTTACGGTGAAACTCATTGTTGCCGTGTCATGGCTTGTACATGCAACTTCTGGCCTCACTTGGTAAGAGATTAACGTTGTGTCTTTATACAGGTTTGCTGCAATAATCATAACAAGTATCATAGTAACAACCATTACAACACGCCAGATAATAATGTACATATTCTGTACGTAATACCTTTATAAATAATAACCATTTGGACACTCAGATCGCAGAAAGAGCAACGTTATCTCTATTTTTTCTATTTACCCGTAAACGAATTACGTCCCTTGGACATAAAATGTCAACGAGTATCATTTTGCGTGCCATAGAGTGCCAGTGGCATTTCTGACGTGGTCATCTCTGTTGAAAGTACGTATACAAATGAAAAACTTACGGTGAAACTCATTGTTGCCGTGTCATGGCTTGTACATGCAACTTCTGGGCTCACTTGGTAAGAGATTAACGTTGTGTCTTGATACAGGTTTGCTGCAATAATCATAACAAGTATCATAGTAACAACCATTACAACACGCCAGATAATAATGTACATATTCTATACGTAATACCTTTATAAATAATAACCATTTGGACACTCAGATCGCAGAAAGAGCAACGTTATCTCTATTTTTTCTATTTACCCGTAAACGAATTACGTCCCTTGGACATAAAATGTCAACGAGTATCATTTTGCGTGCCATAGAGTGCCAGTGGCATTTCTGACGTGGTCATCTCTGTTGAAAGTACGTATACAAATGAAAAACTTACGGTGAAACTCATTGTTGCCGTGTCATGGCTTCTACATGCAACTTCTGGGCTCACTTGGTAAGAGATTAACGTTGTGTCTTGATACAGGTTTGCTGCAATAATCATAACAAGTATCATAGTAACAACCATTACAACACGCCAGATAATTATGTACATATTCTATACGTAATACCTTTATAAATAATAACCATTTGGACACTCAGATCGCAGAAAGAGCAACGTTATCTCTATTTTTTCTATTTACCCGTTAACGAATTACGTCCCTTGGACATAAAATGTCAACGAGTATCATTTTGCGTGCCATAGAGTGCCAGTGGCATTTCTGACGTGGTCATCTCTGTTGAAAGTACGTATACAAATGAAAAACTTACAGTGAAACACATTGTTGCCATGTCATGGCTTGTACATGCAACTTCTGGGCTCACTTGGTAAGAGATTAACGTTGTGTCTTGATACAGGTTTGCTGCAATAATCATAACAAGTTTCATAGTAACAACCATTACAACACGCCAGATAATAATGTACATATTCTATACGTAATACCTTTATAAATAATAACCATTTGGACACTCAGATCGCAGAAAGAGCAACGTTATCTCTATTTTTTCTATTTACCCGTAAACGAATTACGTCCCTTGGACATAAAATGTCAACGAGTATCATTTTGCGTGCCATAGAGTGCCAGTGGCATTTCTGACGTGGTCATCTCTGTTGAAAGTACGTATACAAATGAAAAACTTACGATGAAACTCATTGTTGCCGTGTCATGGCTTGTACATGCAACTTCTGGGCTCACTTGGTAAGAGATTAACGTTGTGTCTTGATACAGGTTTGCTGCAATAATCAAAACAAGTATCATAGTAACAACCATTACAACACGCCAGATAATAATGAACATATTCTATACGTAATACCTTTATAAATAATAACCATTTGGACACTCAGATCGCAGAAAGAGCAACGTTATCTCTATTTTTTCTATTTACCCGTAAACGAATTACGTCCCTTGGACATAAAATGTCAACGACTATCATTTTGCGTGCCATAGAGTGCCAGTGGCAATTCTGACGTGGTCATCTCTGTTGAAAGTACGTATACAAATGAAAAACTTACGGTGAAACTCATTGTTGACGTGTCATGGCTTGTACATGCAACTTCTGGGCTCACTTGGTAAGAGATTAACGTTGTGTCTTGATACAGGTTTGCTGCAATAATCATAACAAGTATCATAGTAACAACCATTACAACACGCCAGATAATAATGTACATATTCTACATGTAATACCTTTATAAATAATAAACATTTGGACACTCAGATCGCAGAAAGAGCAACGTTATCTCTATTTTTTCTATTTACCCGTAAACGAATTACGTCCCTTGGACATAAAATGTCAACGAGTATCATTTTGCGTGCCATAGAGTGCCAGTGGCATTTCTGACGTGGTCATCTCTGTTGAAAGTATGTATACAAATGAAAAACTTACGGTGAAACTCATTGTTGCCGTGTCATGGCTTGTACATGCAACTTCTGGGCTCACTTGGTAAGAGATTAACGTTATGTCTTGATACAGGTTTGCTGCAATAATCATAACAAGTATCATAGTAACAACCATTACAACACGCCAGATAATAATGTACATATTCTATACGTAATACCTTTATAAATAATAACCATTTGGACACTCAGATCGCAGAAAGAGCAACGTTATCTCTATTTTTTCTATTTACCCGTAAACGAATTACGTCCCTTGGACATAAAATGTCAACGAGTATCATTTTGCGTTCCATAGAGTGCCAGTGGCATTTCTGACCTGGTCATCTCTGTTGAAAGTACGTATACAAATGAAAAACTTACGATGAAACTCATTGTTGCCGTGTCATGGCTTGTACATGCAACTTCTGGGCTCACTTGGTAAGAGATTAACGTTGTGTCTTGATACAGGTTTGCTGCAATAATCATAACAAGTATCATAGTAACAACCATTACAACACGCCAGATAATAATGTACATATTCTATACGTAATACCTTTATAAATAATAACCATTTGGACACTCAGATCGCAGAAAGAGCAACGTTATCTCTATTTTTTCTATTTACCCGTAAACGAATTACGTCCCTTGGACATAAAATGTCAACGAGTATCATTTTGCGTGCCATAGAGTGCCAGTGGCATTTCTGACGTGGTCATCTCTGTTGAAAGTACGTATACAAATGAAAAACTTACGGTGAAACTCATTGTTGCCGTGTCATGGCTTGTACATGCAACTTCTGGGCTCACTTGGTAAGAGATTAACGTTGTGTCTTGATACAGGTTTGCTGCAATAATCATAACAAGTATCATAGTAACAACCATTACAACACGCCAGATAATAATGTACATATTCTATACGTAATACCTTTATAAATAATAACCATTTGGACACTCAGATCGCAGAAAGAGCAACGTTATCTCTATTTTTTCTATTTACCCGTAAACGAATTACGTCCCTTGGACATAAAATGTCAACGAGTATCATTGTGCGTGCCATAGAGTGCCAGTGGCATTTCTGACGTGGTCATCTCTGTTGAAAGTACGTATACAAATGAAAAACTTACGGTGAAACTCATTGTTGCCGTGTCATGGCTTGTA
Organism: Cyrtodaria siliqua; assembly: GCA_037043455.1. Classification (NCBI taxonomy): domain Eukaryota; kingdom Metazoa; phylum Mollusca; class Bivalvia; order Adapedonta; family Hiatellidae; genus Cyrtodaria; species Cyrtodaria siliqua. Next base: position 22,238 of record JAWPHD010021966.1, read on the forward strand.
CATGCAACTTCTGGGCTCACTTGGTAAGAGATTAACGTTGTGTCTTGATACAGGTTTGCTGCAATAATCATAACAAGTATCATAGTAACAACCATTACAACACGCCAGATAATAATGTACATATTCTATACGTAATACCTTTATAAATAATAACCATTTGGACACTCAGATCGCAGAAAGAGCAACGTTATCTCTATTGTTTCTATTTACCCGTAAACGAATTACGTCCCTTGGACATAAAATGTCAACGAGTATCATTTTGCGTGCCATAGAGTGCCAGTGGCATTTCTGACGTGGTCATCTCTGTTGAAAGTACGTATACAAATGAAAAACTTACGGTGAAACTCATTGTTGCCGTGTCATGGCTTGTACATGCAACTTCTGGGCTCACTTGGTAAGAGATTAACGTTGTGTCTTGATACAGGTTTGCTGCAATAATCATAACAAGTATCATAGTAACAACCATTACAACACGCCAGATAATAATGTACATATTCTATACGTAATACCTTTATAAATAATAACCATTTGGACACTCAGATCGCAGAAAGAGCAACGTTATCTCTATTGTTTCTATTTACCCGTAAACGAATTACGTCCCTTGGACATAAAATGTCAACGAGTATCATTTTGCGTGCCATAGAGTGCCAGTGGCATTTCTGACGTGGTCATCTCTGTTGAAAGTACGTATACAAATGAAAAACTTACGGTGAAACTCATTGTTGCCGTGTCATGGCTTGTACATGCAACTTCTGGGCTCACTTGGTAAGAGATTAACGTTGTGTCTTGATACAGGTTTGCTGCAATAATCATAACAAGTATCATAGTAACAACCATTACAACACGCCAGATAATAATGTACATATTCTATACGTAATACCTTTATAAATAATAACCATTTGGACACTCAGATCGCAGAAAGAGCAACGTTATCTCTATTTTTTCTATTTACCCGTAAACGAATTACGTCCCTTGGACATAAAATGTCAACGAGTATCATTTTGCGTGCCATAGAGTGCCAGTGGCATTTCTGACGTGGTCATCTCTGTTGAAAGTACGTATACAAATGAAAAACTTACGGTGAAACTCATTGTTGCCGTGTCATGGCTTGTACATGCAACTTCTGGGCTCACTTGGTAAGAGATTAACGTTGTGTCTTGATACAGGTTTGCTGCAATAATCATAACAAGTATCATAGTAACAACCATTACAATACGCCAGATAATAATGTACATATTCTATACGTAATACCTTTATAAATAATAACCATTTGGACACTCAGATCGCAGAAAGAGCAACGTTATCTCTATTGTTTCTATTTACCCGTAAACGAATTACGTCCCTTGGACATAAAATGTCAACGAGTATCATTTTTCGTGCCATAGAGTGCCAGTGGCATTTCTGACGTGGTCATCTCTGTTGAAAGTACGTATACAAATGAAAAACTTACGGTGAAACTCATTGTTGCCGTGTCATGGCTTGTACATGCAACTTCTGGGCTCACTTGGTAAGAGATTAACGTTGTGTCTTGATACAGGTTTGCTGCAATAATCATAACAAGTATCATAGTAACAACCATTACAACACGCCAGATAATAATGTACATATTCTATACGTAATACCTTTATAAATAATAACCATTTGGACACTCAGATCGCAGAAAGAGCAACGTTATCTCTATTGTTTCTATTTACCCGTAAACGAATTACGTCCCTTGGACATAAAATGTCAACGAGTATCATTTTGCGTGCCATAGAGTGCCAGTGGTATTTCTGACGTGGTCATCTCTGTTGAAAGTACGTATACAAATGAAAAACTTACGGTGAAACTCATTGTTGCCGTGTCATGGCTTGTACATGCAACTTCTGGGCTCACTTGGTAAGAGATTAACGTTGTGTCTTGATACAGGTTTGCTGCAATAATCATAACAAGTATCATAGTAACAACCATTACAACACGCCAGATAATAATGTACATATTCTATACGTAATACCTTTATAAATAATAACCATTTGGACACTCAGATCGCAGAAAGAGCAACGTTATCTCTATTTTTTCTATTTACCCGTAAACGAATTACGTCCCTTGGACATAAAATGTCAACGAGTATCATTTTGCGTGCCATAGAGTGCCAGTGGCATTTCTGACGTGGTCATCTCTGTTGAAAGTACGTTTACAAATGAAAAACTTACGGTGAAACTCATTGTTGCCGTGTCATGGCTTGTACATGAAACTTCTGGGCTCACTTGGTAAGAGATTAACGTTGTGTCTTGATACAGGTTTGCTGCAATAATCATAACAAGTATCATAGTAACAACCATTACAACACGCCAGATAATAATGTACATATTCTTTACGTAATACCTTTATAAATAATAACCATTTGGACACTCAGATCGCAGAAAGAGCAACGTTATCTCTATTTTTTCTATTTACCCGTAAACGAATTACGTCCCTTGGACATAACATGTCAACGAGTATCATTTTGCGTGCCATAGAGTGCCAGTGGCATTTCTGACGTGGTCATCTCTGTTGAAAGTACGTATACAAATGAAAAACTTACGGTGAAACTCATTGTTGCCGTGTCATGGCTTGTACATGCAACTTCTGGGCTCACTTGGTAAGAGATTAACGTTGTGTCTTGATACAGGTTTGCTGCAATAATCATAACAAGTATCATAGTAACAACCATTACAACACGCCAGATAATAATGTACATATTCTATACGTAATACCTTTATTAATAATAACCATTTGGACACTCAGATCGCAGAAAGAGCAACGTTATCTCTATTTTTTCTATTTACCCGTAAACGAATTACGTCCCTTGGACATAAAATGTTAACGAGTATCATTTTGCGTGCCATAGACTGCCAGTGGCATTTCTGACGTGATCATCTCTGTTGAAAGTACGTATACAAATGAAAAACTTACGGTGAAACTCATTGTTGCCGTGTCATGGCTTGTACATGCAATTTCTGGGCTCACTTGGTAAGAGATTAACGTTGTGTCTTGATACAGGTTTGCTGCAATAATCATAACAAGTATCATAGTAACAACCATTACAACACGCCAGATAATAATGTACATATTCTTTACGTAATACCTTTATAAATAATAACCATTTGGACACTCAGATCGCAGAAAGAGCAACGTTATCTCTATTTTTTCTATTTACCCGTAAACGAATTACGTCCCTTGGACATACAATGTCAACGAGTATCATTTTGCGTGCCATAGAGTGCCAGTGGCATTTCTGACGTGGTCATATTTGTTGAAAGTACGTATACAAATGAAAAACTTGCGGTGAAACTCATTGTTGTCGTGTCATGGCTTGTACATGCAACTTCTGGGCTCACTTGGTAAGAGATTAACGTTGTGTCTTGATACAGGTTTGCTGCAATAATCATAACACGTATCATATTTACAACCATTACAACACGCCAGATAATAATGTACATATTCTATACGTAATACCTTTATAAATAATAACCATTTGGACACTCAGATCGCAGAAAGAGCAACGTTATCTCTATTTTTTCTATTTACCCGTAAACGAATTCGTCCCTTGGACATAAAATGTCAACGAGTATCATTTTGCGTGCCATAGAGTGCCAGTGGCATTTCTGACGTGGTCATCTCTGTTGAAAGTACGAATACAAATGAAAAACTTACGGTGAAACTCATTGTTGCCGTGTCATGGCTTGTACATGCAACTTCTGGGCTCACTTGGTAAGAGATTAACGTTGTGTCTTGATACAGGTTTGCTGCAATAATCATAACAAGTATCATAGTAACAACCATTACAACACGCCAGATAATAATGTACATATTCTATACGTAATACCTTTATAAATAATAACCATTTGGTTACTCAGATCGCAGAAAGAGCAACGTTATCTCTATTTTTTCTATTTACCCGTAAACGAATTACGTCCCTTGGATAAAAAATGTCAACGAGTATCATTTTGCGTGCCATAGACTGCCAGTGGCATTTCTGACGTGGTCATCTCTGTTGAAAGTACGTATACAAATGAAAAACTTACGGTGAAACTCATTGTTGCCGTGTCATGGCTTGTACATGCAACTTCTGGGCTCACTTGGTAAGAGATTAACGTTGTGTCTTGATACAGGTTTGCTGCAATAATCATAACAAGTATCATAGTAACAACCATTACAACACGCCAGATAATAATGTACATATTCTATACGTAATACCTTTATAAATACTAACCATTTGGACACTCAGATCGCAGAAAGAGCAACGTTATCTCTATTTTTTCTATTTACCCGTAAACGAATTACGTCCCTTGGACATAAAATGTCAACGAGTATCATTTTGCGTGCCATAGAGTGCCAGTGGCATTTCTGACGTG